>JAHPZR010011058.1:30000-37500 GCA_019787425.1 Platygyra sinensis | reverse complement strand
CAAGTGGGCTTAGTTTGGTTCGCAAGGTATTGCAGTAAAATGTACAGCCGCCATCTTTTTCCTTACGGTGGATTGATCGCTAGTTGAATCTATGCAGGTGCAAAACCTCCAGCTATCGTGACCCAGACTGATTTTTCGTCGAGATGACGTCATAAGGTGACGCCATGTTGATTAGTGACTTTTTTGCCTGAGATCGAGCACTCAATGGCTGCATGATAGGCTTTCGACTTACGGTTTTTTTTTCTAAAACCTCAGGTAGCCTAAGCTCCTTTGAGCAGCGTCAACATGACATTGCGTGACAGCGTTATTATAAGAGTTTGTATGGGAATATAACGATCGTACAGAATAGTTCAAAATAAGGGGAGAAATAATAAAATCGACTTATCTTTTCTTGTTGTGTGTATAATCTGTGTTTAATGGCGTTTGGAGGCGTTTCAGAACGATTCTAGCTAGTTTTAGCTATTCTGTATTCCTCCCCTAGCTAAAACTAGCTAGAATCTTTTGCACCTTTTAATGGCATGCTCACTTTCAATACGATTCTTACAACAAGTGTCTCATTTCTAACCTGCATCGAGAGAGATCCACGAATGGACACCACCACTGCCTGGTGATCATGATCCACTGCTACATAAAATGGCACCTCATAAATCTAAAGTCAATAACATTCAAATCAACAACGCTCTGTTATATAATATGGTGTCAAGATAGGATGAAGAATAGGAGAATGATCCCCCATCTACGCCTTGATCTCAAGGATTACCTTGGGAATAAAGTCCGTATCATGCGATATGAACTATCTTACTCTGTGTGGTGTAAATGACATTACGGTATTGCGTGACGTGTCGCGTTACATTATAATTTGTTGTGTTGTACATATATTGTGATTTGACTTTATTATATATACGAGCCTAACATTCTTCAGGCAAACGTCTTCTCTCATTCACAACACTCTGAATGGCACTTTTACCCTGAATGGAACGATCGTTGCTGAAGTTATTGTTCCTAATTTTCCTCATTAATATACGACTTTTCTCGGAGAAGGGATCACGCGCGATGCGAATAGACTACAAACATTTGAAGGGCTTGTGAAACTTATTGACTAAATGTTTGGCTCTTTGGGTGTAATATTTAAAGAGGAATTGGCTCTCAAAACCTCCAAAATTTCTGGGTGGCAAAAGTGCTAATGAACTCATACATTCTTTGTAAAAGTGTGGACTTTTAAATCCGCGTCGCACAAAAAGCATGCCGCACATCGGGCTCAAATTGCCATGCCCTCCAGAACTGATATTTTTGTAGCTGTTCACCTTATGGTAATGAAGCAAATTATGCAAACAAAGATTCTCCCACAGTATACATCCTCAATAAATAAACTTGAGAGAAGCCTGACATAACACCATTCTTATGATGCAGCGCACCAGAGATTGGATTGGAGCCTGTGATTGGTTGAAGAAGTTTCAAGGGCAAGTAACGACCAATCAGCGAGATGTAAAAGATCTATCTAAAGCTACGTCACACATGACCATACAAGGGAATGTGATATATATCTTTTTTTTGGTGGGGGGGGGGGGGGGATTGTCAAGCGTATTCCTTTCGCGAGATTAAATTCCAGAGAGTCGTGAGAGCGCAAAGACTGACAAATCTGCTATCACATGAGATTTTTTGCGACGATTAAATTTTAAAATTTCGAAAGAGCGAAATTCCTTTGCGAATTTGGAGAACTCCTTTTCTAATTATACACAACGTTTTCCTGGGACATCAGATTTTCGTGATGTTAGAAAAAAGCGAAAAGGCGAAAATTTCACGTAATAGTGTCCATTGCGTAACATCCCTTGAGGTGCAATGTAGAAAGATCGACGCCTAATTTCTCTTAAAAAAATAAATACATAGCCAAGTACACAGGTCAGGAAAAATAATCAACAGATCAGCACAGCAAACTTACCTTGGCAAGAAATCAAATCGTCCCAACCAATATTACAGGATATGTATGTGGGCAGACACGGAGAACCTTATGTTCACATTGAAAGGCAAACAAACTAGCATTGCTCGCGGAAGTCTACACTTAATTTGTGGACTCGTACTTGTGAAGTTTACAAAGCGTGACAGAAAAACAAATACAGTGAAGACGCGTCGAAATTTTATTAAGGGTGATTAATTAAAAAAATAGTCAGTGTGTTACTCTTACATGTAACTTATCACTGGCTCTTTTCATTCTAACATTTGGTAAATAAAGTGTACAAAAGCAAGGTTGTAAAATCGTTCAGGGTACATTATACCTCGACTCCAAATTAGTTTATTTCACTTGCTTTCGCCGAGAGACCGTATCTTCGTCTCTTACAACAGTTAATTAAAAAAAATCCACTCAATTCACGACTTTGAATAGATCAACATGTCCACGTTAATAACTTCTATTTATTTTGGCTAATACCCGTGTTTTGTACCATGTCAATACAACAAGCACATGAAAAATTTGCATAGCGTTTTATGAAAGGAAAACAAGTTGTACTCGTCGTCTTTTGCCTGTACTAAACTGCTGATTAACTTTCTTGTTGGCTCGGAACATCACTTGTTAACGCCTATTTTGAGATCGTTATTAAGCCACTGCCAAGTTAATTAGCACTGAACTCAATAAGTACACGGTTTTTCCTACGCAATTAACTCCAATTGTTTGGTACAACAGTGAAACTTAAAAGCGACTTGGGAGAGTTAAAATCTTAGGACGCACAAGGCGTTAATCTGATTATTGGCAAAGTGACATCGAATAAGTTGAAACTTTTCACAGTTGACAAAGCTCTTCAAAAAATTTCCACGGCCATGTCTGTGAACTCTACTCGAGCGACCACTAAACAAGCAACGGTAAAATATCAGCCTAAAATGATCTACGAACACATCCAGTTGACGAGAAAGAACTGGGATGCTATAGAAACCAAAGCGGTTCCAGAGGGAAAGCTTTATCGAGGCAGGCCAGCTCAAACGCCAGAGCAAGCAAGGGATAAACCAGGAGCTTTTAGACTCCAAGTAAACCGTTGTCACATCGCCACAAGAATTACGCCACGTACAGAAACTTCAACAGTGCGACTTGCCAAGCAGGGTCAAGGAGACAAACGAACGACAGTCCTGCGAGACGAAAGCGGTAGCTCTAATAAATATTTCGTCCCGAAAGCGGATGAAATTCTCGTCGAGGTACACAAGGTTTTGGTTTTTCGACACGAAAATCCATTCATTAATGCCGTGTGCAACAAACGGTGTTCAAAGCCCGCCAAGGAAAGTGATGGAAGAATCTCCAGGGAAGTTTGTCGAGCAGATGTAAAGAATGCGTACTTTAGGAAAAGCTTAAAGACCGCAGGAGAGAGAGCTCTCGAAGAAGGCAAAGCCGCAAACTCCAGCAGACAAGGATATGTAAAAGGTACTGGGAACAAGAACGAAGCGAGCTCAATGATTTACAACGACATTCCTGCAGGTGCCGAGAGGAAAGAAATGAAAATCGGCGTATTGTTCAATAAGAAGGCTGGAAAAATAGAGTAACCTTTGCAGTTCGTCTGGAAGCTAAAAGGGTACTGAATGAAAGATCAGTTACAAGTACGACATTATTACTAAACCTGTAGCTGATTCAAATAAAAGGGAAAGTATCCTGTGGCCAGTTGACATCATAACAGTGTATGAGGTCACAGACAACCCAATCAGATAGTGCGTACATGTAGTTAACAATGCTCCTGAATTTAAACTCGATTTATACTCAATGCAAAGTTAGGAAAATATAATTATTTCGAAAAAAACATAACAGCGTTCTACATGTAGTCATAAACGATTTGGTTTGCCGTTCATAAAACGAACGCACAAAACGATAATACCTTGATTTTCGCTCAAATACGAGAGGGAACTCGAAGTTACATCATAAATCTCGGATATATGTGTAACGAAGTGTTTCGATAGCTGATATGTGTTTGATCCCGTCAACGTTAAAATACAGGATCAGTTACGATCTCCATCGACTTAATTCTTGCACTGCCAAACAACAGATAATGCTAATTGCATAGATCGCACTCACAAAGCAGGGAAGGCGTCAACGAGGCCTGCATTTCCTTCCTGAGATCAACAGCCCAATAGAAACGACTCAATTATTATCCAAACAAAGTAATCTATGAATTACGCTCCGGAAATGATCAAGTCGAACGAAGAAGGAATCAGGTGTTTTTTTATTGAGCCATTCGACACCCTTGGCGGCTTTGGCGTTGGCTAAAGAAGGAGGACGAGATGAATTACGGTCGTTTCGCCCCCTGGGTTTCGCCCTAGCTCAAAGTCGACCGAAGTCATTTCGCCCGAACCAAAAGTTAGTTCGCCCGAAGTTTTTTCATACGATATAGAAAGCAATAAATGGTTAACTTGAAGAAAACAAGCACCGTTGTGACCGCATTTACTCTACAGGTGAGTATAGAAATACAGTAGGCTAGGCCATCGATCGATACTTTGTTTGACTTTGCTTAGACTTGCCACAAGTCGACCTCATGAATTTTAGGGTAGAATATGTTAGCAACTACACTTCTGATCTACGCGCGTAATCAAACAAATACATTTAGACTCAAAATGGCTTTTTGACCACGTAAATGTTTAATAAAAAAAGGTTTAAATGGCGTTTGATGCTCGACAGGTAAAAGCCGTGGATCAAGGTCTATTAAGTTTTACAAATACGAATGGCCATCAATCAGTGAACCGGTGTGCATCATCAGCATGGCGTGGGCGGGAAAGAGAGAGATCTGGGACAATGAAATGAATGATGTAAAACGTCACCAACAACGTCATCTTACAAGGTGACATTTATCTCTAGTAATTTGTAAATACATTGCAAATTACTGTAAACGAAACGACTTTAATGTTGGGGCGAAACGACTTTGAGTTGGGGCGAAACGACCTGTTGGCTCGATTACCAGCCGATGTTTAGGAAAATGAGCGCACGCTGCTCGGGAGGACCTTCAAGAATCGGACCCGAAACAGCAGCGGATAAACTGGCCCATCAAAGCAGCCAGGAGTGACGGAAGCGGCGGTATTCACAACCTTATTATTACTTAAGGAGAGTGAATTGCGACCTGATAGGAGAAAACGCGTTTAGAAGGTAAATCGTGGGGAGACTGGAAGGAGGGAGATTTGGAGGGCGTGCCGGGTAGACATCCGACCAACACTCGTCCCCTCCTCATCAGCAACGTTATGAGCTGGGGAAGGAAGGCGGTTGGAGTGAGAAAATCAATTTTCTTGTCCCCATCTATGTCACCAACCTATTGCGATCCGAGTTGCTGATATTTCTTATAATTTTGGCTTCATTTATCGATGGCGACGAAGATACATGCTCTAGTCCTCATGTTCTAGTCCTCAAATTCAATTAAACTGTTTACTGCAAATAAATAAAACTTGAAAACTTGCAACAATAATCTAAAAAAAAACAATGCACGCTCAGTTGCAATAGCGGATATACAGCAGCTATATTCTTTTTAAAAAGTGAGTTGAGTTGATTACCTTGTTGTGATAACAGCAGTACACCAAATCAATATCCTGTAGTTGAGCCTGCAGTTTAAGACCAGCGGAGTTGCAATGACAGCAGTTGTCACTTGAGATGTGCTCCAGGGTGGGACGACAACATCCAAAACACCTTAAAAACAGCACGATGCAATGTTTATTTACAATTTTATGTTCACACGCAAATTCAATTTACCGGTACTCCTTACCATTCTTATAGAACTTTTACTTGGGAAAATTGGAGCAGTTTTCAATTGACAGTCAAATGAAATTTCCATTCGCTCTGGTTTTGCAGCGTGTTGCTTTCTCGTCCAATCAGAACCGAGTAAAACCGATGTCAATCATGATTCACTGGCACACATTTTCCTGCGGTTTGCTTCAGCGACATGTCTGCACTTTGAATTTTGATTGGTTCACTGCATTGTCTGTGTTCTTTGTGATTGGCTAAGGGTGTTTGCCCTGATTTTAGTTTCAGGGCTCTCAATAGGCCTTTTGCAACAGTTGGTCACGTGACCGATAATTTCTAAACTTTTAGCTACAGCAAAATGAATTTCAGAGCTGGAAAGAGCACGTTTTAAATAACCAGGACACCAATTTTCAGACCAATGCCGTATAAGGTTGAGATTTAATGACGATTTGAATATTGCAAAAATTAGAAGGTTTTGTATGGAAGCGAGGAAGCTTTGCCCTCCAGAAACCTTTTCTGTTATTAATCACTACCAAAAGAAGCTGCCGGCATATAACCATTGGAGATAGAAAGAGGGGTAAAATATTAGGAAAAATGGAAATTTCTAGGCCCTTACACCGAAAGGCAAAGATTTTATGGCAGCTTGAAAACTTGCAAAATTACAAGGATTTGTATGGAAAACCACTGGAGCGTGACTGGAGGGCAAAGCGACTTCTTCTCATACAAATCCTTCTAATTTTTAACGCCCATAAAAATTCCCCCTTAAAAGATATAAACCTGAAAATTTGCATGTAAGCTTATTTGGAACTGTTCTGTCCATTTCTGATAACATTATGCATTACCAATGATTAATCAGTGTGTTCTTGAAAAACACGTCACGTGACCAACTGTTGCAAAAGGCCTATTGAAAGCCGGTCTACAGTGCATATCCAGGCCATTGCAGTCAAGCCCTTTTTAAGGAGCAACACCACAGGATCCAAAGAAAATGTTCGATTTCTACAGCATCCCTACATAGCAGAGAAAATAGACAGGCTGGGGACCAAAATTATTTTCTCCAGTGATGCAGTATCTGGCATTAAACAAGTTTCTGTAAAGCGAGATTTGACAAACAGTTCTTTTAATCTCGTCACCTGCACAGGAAGTAAGATATCGCATGATATTTTGACACTGGACTCTAACAAACAGAGGTGAACGAAGTTTTACTTAATATTTTTTTGCCTTACTGACATACACCAGAACTTTCAATCACTTTACTGGAAGCCAATAGGGGTCAACATTTAAACCCTGATGTCAAGATTCAAAATCTCCTTTGCTGGTCTCCAAACATTACTCTGTACAAACTTATAAGAAAGTTACATTTTGATATTTTAAGGAGAATCTAGATCTTGATAATAGTTTTAAAAAAATTGTCTACGTAGTACCTCATTCCACCACAGAGGCTCCAGGGACCACTACAAGGGTTCATAAACATATACAGTGGCCAGCCATATGAACCCAGTGCAAACTTCATGAAATAAGCAGCATCACCCACCAGTGATTTCTCTTTCTGAAATAAAATTAAGGACACTTTACCCTCAAAATAATCATTCATGCTCAAACTAAGGAATCAGGTATTTATTTTCTAGGGCTCCAGTTGTCATGGATAAAATATGTTTGTACTACTTGAAAGTAATATTGGCCAGATATTTTTAGCCCTACAACTTTGAAATGGTCTCTGCATGCAGTCCCTGTACATATAATCAGAGGTGTTAGTAAGAGTGATTACGCTGTACTTACAGAATCACTTAGGTTAACAGGTGTCCCTTTTT
>JAHPZR010011058.1:20000-27500 GCA_019787425.1 Platygyra sinensis | reverse complement strand
TCATACTATCTGTATTTGGTGCAATGCTTATTTGTATCATGGTGCAGTTTTTGTATGTTGTTGTGCTCAGGACTCCCATTGATAACAGACAACTTTTTCCATCTGATAGGGCTACCCTTAGCAGTATAAATCAATAAAGGTTCTTCTTCTCCTCTTCATAGAATTAATTTCTTTATTTAAAGCTAGTAAATTATTAATAACTGAATTTGAAAAGAACAGTGGAATTCCAACTTTTCAAATACTCAATCTTTTTAAACTTCCTCAAACCAAAAGTTCATGTAGTTTCAACCCTCAGAGCTCAATATTACAACTGCTGGGGTCGCCGATGTGAACAAATTGTTTTCACTGGCAACTAACTTTTCTCGTTATTCAATGAAATACTCTTGCTGGTGACTAAATCTGAAAGCTTAGGAGCCAGCTAGCAACAAGGTTTTTTCCTGAGAGTCAACCCCAGACTCTGCTCTTTGTCCAGTACAAATTTTACCCCCAATTTCTCAGGACTAACAAATATTATCAAGATATTTTTGAGATATATTTTGCCACTTTATAATTTTTGGAAAATAGTGGACACAGGCAGTATGATAAAATGTATAAACTAGGCAAGACAAACCTCCTTTGCTGATTGTTGCATAGTAGATGAAAACTCTCTTCCAAAAGGATCCTTGTCAACATGACCCAACGGATCAAACAGTACCAAAACACCAATGAAAACAGCCAACAATATGGACCACTCCAGAGCCACTGAAATCCACACAGCGATTGTCAAGCTTAGTTCACAGGTTGAGCTGCTATTAACTGCCCAGTAAGTACCAAGGATAGTCCACAGAAGTTCTGGTAAATACAACGCAAGTTGGATATAAAGAAATATAGGCATATGGCGCCGAGGTCGTGCATCAGTCAAGGTTCCCTGCATGCTGATGTAGATGATGGCTATTTCATTCAGAATTATCAGACTTGTCATAACAATTACTCCAATAAAAAACAACCGTAACTCCAGCCAAGCATCACAATCTTTGATCTCATCATTTTCAAAGCCATAGATCATGGATATCACAGTCAACCTTTATAAGGAAAGACAAAAAATGGCTTGTTTCTAAGGAGACTCCCATAAAATAATTTACCCTGTAACCAAATTTGATCTTATATATACATTATTAAACCTTTGATACATATCAACAACTTTTGAACAAAAGATTAAAGTCATCACATAATTTATGAAAAAAATTGAATGTTACCAACAAATTAAGATCTCTTTTTTTATGCTGGTGAAAAATAATGCCTCCTGTTCATGAAACAAATTAAGAGTCAAGAGTGGGCATCTAAAAAAATAAATTTGAAGGTGAGGGGTGGGAAGACTAAAGAAAATGACCAACAGTCAATAAAATGCAGGGATCCCTTTTGGTATAAAGTCAGGGCAAACAATCTCAATCTCTCAGAAAATTGACAGAGAATAAATCTTAAAATCTTAAAAATAAACATCTTCAGTTTTACTCAGACAAGCTACATTTATTAACGTCTAAAATTAAGGTTACATTTGGGTTATTGTTGGTAGTGCTAATTGTTTTTATCCATGTAGGAGAAGAAGTTAACTTATCTGTTAACAAATGGTTGAACTCACCATACCACTCTGACTATAACTCCTATCGCTGCTGGGAAAAACAGATCATCGCTACCAATACGCCATCGGCGTTTAAAAGCGATCAAGGCGGGCATGTTCCTTAAAACTTGTTCAATAAACTCTGACAGTTTTAACAATCCATAATTGATAGATCCCAAAAACTATGAATCAGCTCAGATTAATTGTATTAAACTTGAAAATTGCATCGTTTCACGTTGCATCTAGGAAACAATTTCCATAACCATGATATTTTCTTAATCTTGTCTAATAAACCCACTTCAATCAGAAAATTAAACATCCCTTTGCAGTCGCCATATTGAAGGATGAATGGAGACTGGAACATAGAACATAACGAAGGTTTGAGCATGCGCAGTGATGTGCTTCAGCTGGCGTCGGAAATCAATCGAATATTTTTGCTTGTTCCTAATTCTTTTTCACTACTTGACAAAAAATTTCGACCGTGATTACATGCTGAGAGAAATAGGAGTAATCGCTTGTCTTCCAGTTACTTGAAGGTCATCAAAATTGGACTCAACTTTTGCTGTGTCTCCTCTTTTATTCGCTGGCTAGCGAGTATGGCGTCCAATTCACCGGGTAAGGGACAAAATCAAACTCGAGTTTCCTGTAAATGGCGTCTAGAAAAATCAACAGGTTTGGCAGTTTACGAGCCTTGTTATTATGTCAATGTACTCTATTTAGTCTCAACCATAAATTGGCTTCGTTAATTACAGTTTTGAATGGTGGTGGTGTTTTTCGAGATTAGTTTTAAGCTTATTGTTGTTTTAGTATAATTTCTTTCCCCTTCGTGTAATTACTTCTTCAAGGTAGTTATTGCTTTGTTTATTGCGTTTTGCTGTTATAGGTAGCAGATTATCGAGGGAGAAACTTAAGCTCGATTTCCAGGGCGGACTAGAACGGAGAAAGTTCAATCTTGCGGGATTGACTACCCGACAGCCAACCCCACTTCAGTCAAACATGTAAGCTTTAGTTGGTATACTAATAATAACTAAATCTAATTTCCAATTTTACGATTCTTGGTATGCGATTAGTCACAGGAAATTTTTATCTTGTCCAAAGATATCAAAGAGTGTTTGTTTAAGATGTGGAAAGAGTTTAGTGTGTATCATATCTAAATTCATCTTAATTGGTGTGACTCAATATTGCTCTATTGGCAAAAATTTATACTAACAAAATTATAAAACACCCTGTAAGAAAGCAAGGGCTGAAAGCTGTACATCCTTTAAGCAATTAGACTACAAGCCCAAGTTTACCATGAGCAGACAGTCAATAAGACATGGGTGAGTTGACTGTCGGAGTTGACTGGCGGTCATAGAAAATGAAGGTGTGAAGTCTAATTGTTTTGTATAAATTCACTGTAGTTTTTTTTCAGTTTATGCAACAAGCGTAAAAAAAAACCTGTCAACTGATGTAGAAAAGAGCTGCTTCATGGTGTTACACCAGGCAATCCAAAGGGTTTGATGCTTGATACAAAATGTTTGTACTGATGTGTGTAGAAACTCTAAAACACTGTTGAAACGCTTGGCTGCTACTCATGTTGCCATAGCATTTCTTGTTCTCCCAATTTTGCACTCTTGTTTCTATTAACAAGTAAGTTATGAGCTCGAGATTTCTGCTCCTTCTTCAACTACATTGTACCATGCAATAGAATTCAAGAGAAAAAAATCTACCAGTCATTCAAAGCTTTATATGTATCATATCATTAATTTCCAAGAAAAACAAGGACAAAAGCCTGCTGGAAAATCTCGGACCCATCTCGCTGCTTAATATCGATTATAAAGTTTTGACGAAATCAATTGCGAAAAGGTTAGAAAAAGTTCTTCCAAAAATCATCAACCCTAATCAAACCGGTTATATCAAAGGTCGTTTCATAGGAGAGAATGTTCGACTAATTCAAGACGCTATGTTTTACACTAAGCAGACGGAAAAACCCGGCATTGCAATTTTCTTAGACTTCCGAAAAGCGTTTGACACAATAGACCCTTCTCCAAAATGGCGGCCGAAAATTCAAATACGTTCGAAGAAGCTAAAACTAAAAACGAATACCAGCACTAGAAAGAGCACCTTAACTTTAGTAACCATGCCAAGTTTCAGCATTTCAGGTGAAATACCAGCTGAGAAAATGTATGTTGAAAATTGAAAAATTTACAGACGTTTGTATGACTGGGGGTATGCATTATAAAGACAATCTTTATTAACGAATGGTATAACAAAGGCATCATCTACATCCAAGATCTGCTTAGCGCTGACTTTAACTTTTTGTCTCTAACAGGGTTTAAAGAAAAATTTCTTGTGCAATGCCCATTTACAATATACTATGGCCTCATAAATGCCATTCCAAAAACTTGGAAATCATCTCTTCGCAATAACGCCACCCCCGCCAACGGGTTAGCACCTGGAGCCCCAATATCTGAACAACATTTCTCCACAAAGTTAGCATATTCAAAATTACTTCAAAAAAGATACCTTCCACCCACAGCGGAACCCAGAATTCTTAGTCATGGTATTATTAAAGAAGAAATTCAAGATGTTTACTTGCTACCATTTCGCATCTTAAAAGAAGCAAAACTTATAATGTTTCAACTGAAAATCATCCACGGCATTT
The DNA here is from genome assembly GCA_019787425.1 of Platygyra sinensis. Lineage (NCBI taxonomy): Eukaryota > Metazoa > Cnidaria > Anthozoa > Scleractinia > Merulinidae > Platygyra > Platygyra sinensis. The sequence continues at coordinate 23,259 of JAHPZR010011058.1, read as the reverse complement.
TACCCACACAATCCAGTTTGTTTTGTGCTGGTTTGTCGGACTTGGATAAATGCCCTTTATGTAACTTAGAAAGCCAGTCATTGCCTCACCTGCTGATCACATGCCGTGAGTCAATGGATTTTTGGGACCTTTTTACCCGCTGGTGGCAGATAACGTTTCACCAAAATATCATTTTATCAGAAAAAGTAATCTTATACGGTTGGCATCAAAACTGTAGCTCAATTAACTTTATAGCCCTCAACTACTCTCTAATAATTGCAAAATATCATATTTTTGCTTCAAGCATGCGCGTTGGCTCCTTGGACTTTGATAGCTTTCTTTTGCGCCTGAAAGACAAACTCGGTATTATTCGCACTTTGGCTGTTAAAAACAAAGTACTTGATCAATTTAAAGAAACGTGGGCTGCTTTGCTTTAGTCTTGTATCTGTCTGTGTGCGTGTGTGTGTATTGCTTCAGCGAATGTAAGCGATAATCATAAACTAGTAAGTAATCTAATTATTTTGTAAATATTGTAAGTAGTGTAAGTATTCGTATTGTCAGTAGAGTAAGTAGACGTATTGTATTGTAAGTAATGCAAGTAGTATAAGCGTTAGTATTGTAAGTGGCATAAGGAACAAGTATTGTAAGTAGTGTAAATAACTGCATGAGCATTGCTAGTAGTGTACAGTACAGGTCAGAGATAAGCGGCCTACGCACACGCAAAACGCACGCACAATTTTTGCGCAAACGCGTGTCAAAAAACGCGTGCGAAACACGCGTTTGCGCGCATTTGCGCGCATGTGATGCGCGTATTTCCTTTTGTTATTCACTCTCATAACTGTGCTTTGTGTGGCATTCTTCTGCACAACAAAAAGCAAGACAAAAGGCAGTTCCTACAGACACCGCTAAAAAATATCTCCGCCGAGAAACAAACAGCCGATTCGCACGTTGTTGGTGTACAGTCGCTAATCATTGACAAATGTCCGACTTTTACTCAAATATTTTTGTTATGGACTGAATGTAAACGAAAACAATCCTAGCCACCGATTCTCTGTTATAACGGCTTGTGGTGTTGCTGTTTGAATCTTCTCTCTTTTGCCGGGTTAGCGAGGAACAAAGAACAAAATTTACACAACTCCCTGAAATTCTCGTGCACGGCGTTACATTTTCAATCCCAAACTGCGCAGAGTTTAATTCAGCGTTTACAACGTGTCTAATGTTCGTTTTGTTTCCCAGTGTAAATCGTGTCAAACCTTCCGTTTCTATCGTTCATTTTCCTGCTATCAAAGCACTTGAAGAAAAAAATATATAAATTCAGAGGAAAACCTTTCTTCTTCATTCACGGTGATTCACCCACTATGATTCACCGTGATATTTTAGCCGTGGGAACCAAAGATTGTGATTGGCCAGCCTGTTTATCAAAAGTCAACAATAAGAGTCAACACAGTAGTTTCGTCTGGGATCCGTCTAGCTTTTATACGAAGGCAGAGAAGTTTCATTTGTAGCTTAAAACAAATTTTCTTGCGGAACATGCCTAAATGTAACAGAAATTAACTTGACATGTGTAATTTAATGCTGCCACGGAAAGCCACGAAACTTTCGGCTGTGAGTTCAAGCCTCTCATGGCTCTCAAAGCACTGGCTCGTCACGCAATAAATTTAGGAAGAGCAGCATGGTTCTGGTCCCAAAGAAACATCCTCCAGTCTGACAAGTACCATTCTCAAGCGTGGTTAATTTTGATACGTAAAACAAAGTCGCACTAAAACTGTACCTTAACTGTGCATCAATTGAAGCTGTAGTCGAGATTCAGTTTTTGCGAGCGAATTGTTAAAGAGACCCGTCGACATGTGTGATAACCCTTTGAAGATTTCGCGACGGGAAGTTTTGAATTTTCGTATCTCTGGTTCTGTAAGGCGTAAGAGAGCGTTTGAAATGGGAAAATGTTCCGTTGTTTAAGCTCTTTATTTGAAACGAAATTCATTTTGACGCGCCAGACATGAAGAGTTTTTGCGAGCGAATTGTTTGTATGTTCAGGTTTAATTAAAGGCAAGCGACGCGTCGTGTGATGACCGATTGTTTTGAAGATTTCGCGACGGGAAATTTTGAATTTTCGTATCTCTGGTTCAGTAAGACGTAAGAAAGCGCTTGAAATGGGAAGATGTTCCGTTGTTTAAGCTCTTATTAGAAATGAACTTCATTTTAACGTGCCAGGCAAGACAAGTTTTTGCGAGCGGATTGTATGTATGTTAATACGGCAAGACAAGCGACGCGTCGACATGATATGTGTGATAAATAACATTGCTATAATAACCAATTCTTTTGACGATTTCGCGACAAGAAGTTTCGAATTTTTATATCTCTGGTTCTACAGAGCATAAGAAAGTGCTTAAAACAAGAAAGGGTTCACATTGTGAGGCATCCGACGTAAATATTGGGAGAGAAAATTGTTGCCATGTTCTTTCAAACGAGACACGCGACAAGTCGTGTAATTTCGTAACGGGAAGTTTAGAGTTTTTATGTCCTTGGTTCTTGAAGCCTTAAGCATACCACACAATGTAATTCAGCTTGAATAAGAGAGCATCGACTCCCTTTGATTGTGAAAATAGCAACGAAATTGAAATCTGCGATTTTGCAGGACTTTTTGACAAATGTGTGAACGCTACAATGTATATAGCCACGCTTACTTGTGAACCATAACAAACACAAAACATGTTGAGCTGAATAGCCAGTGCCTTAAACATGTATACCTCAAACAGCCATCAAAACTAACAACAAAATAACCACAATAGGCGAACAATAGGCTAACTCATAAATACTAATGAATTTGCTTTCTGCGCGTATCTCATGCGCGTGTCAAAGACGCAGACGCGTGCGTGTTTGACACGCAGACGCATTTTATGCGCGTATTTTGGGCCCAATATCTTCGACCTGTACTGTAAGTCGCAATTAATTTATGTTAGTAATGTAAACAATGTGTGTGTCTTAATTTAAAAAAAAAAAAAAAAAAAAAAAAGAAATCAAGAGCAAAAAATCTAATTGCTTTGGTAAAAATCTACCAGTCATTCAAAGCTTTATATGAAACTTCTTCACAGGCACTTTGAAAATGTAAAGAAGTGGCCTTTAGTTTGGTGAAAACCACACACTGCTATGCTACTCACTATCTATTGCAAAATAGAAAGTGAGTAGTGCAGCCAATCAGAGAATGGCATTCATGACAAAACACTTAGTAGATTTATACTAACAACTATTAGATTAGAAACATGGAATGTTTCTATTAAAT
>JAHPZR010011058.1:2500-17500 GCA_019787425.1 Platygyra sinensis | reverse complement strand
ATATTTTTGTTAATTTATAATTATTGCTTATTAGTGTTGTGTTATGTTGGGTACAAATAAAGTTGTTGTTGTTGAACTAACTCTAGGTACATGTACATGTTGTACATGACTGTGTATGTTCCTACATGATTATTGTACACTCTTTGTTTTTGATCCTCATTCAGAAGGTATCCTTGTTTTGACATCACGACGTTGTCATCGTCGTCAATTCAGAACTTTCCAAAGCTGGGAAACAGGGCCTTGAGGTGTGAAGTTCACTAGCAACTATAGGATGGGGGTCATATCCTGTAAAGCACTACACAGTGCACAGTCATGTACTATTTTTATTTGTTTGAATTTTCAAAATTTTGTTGTTGTTGTAGAGTTATGAATATTCATCTGAAGACCTAGAAGACTATGGTGAAATTGGTAGAGGTGCTTACGGCACGGTCAATAAAATGCTTCACAAGGAGAGCAACACATACATGGCAGTGAAGGTAATATCTGTTAGTAAGAATAGCACAGACTTTTCTATGATTGGCAAGTGTTTGTGCATATAATTACTCTTGACTATTATCATTGATTGACTCTTATTCTGATGGGAAATAAACAAGTTCTCTATCTCACTCAGCTTTCCAACTTTTAATTTTATTTAAGAAGTCACCAAAAAGTTGTATAAAAGCTTTTTTTCAAGTGCGCCTGTACATACAGGTACATGCAAGTCCGAAGAATTGGCCATTTTTGAGTTGTCTTTTGCAAGTCTTTGCATGAAACCATTCATATAGCAGAAAATCTGTTTCCCTGCAAGTGTTCGTTTTCATGCAAATTAAACTCACTTTCATGAGAGATTTTGAACCAGAGGCACTTGGTAACTCGGAAATGGCCTTTTGGGAGGACATGACAATCCTTCAAAGGTTGGAAAGGACTTTAAAAGCTAAGAACAGTTTGCGATGGAAGGAGGATAACACATTTTCCTACAGTACATGGATTTTTTTTTATGTCACATCATTTAGAAGATCATATACATAAATCATACTTACCTAGTTGGCTTGATAATTCTGGATGCTGTAAATGGTGTAGAATGTACATGTTCAGGCAAGGCAATCTTAATCTCGGACCATTCCTTTTTTTTCAGAGAATTCGCTCAACAGTAGATGAGAAGGAGCAAAAACAACTTCTAATGGACCTGGATGTTGTTATGCGTAGTAGTGCTTGTGAATATATCGTCAAGTTCTATGGAGCCCTGTTTACTGAGGTGATCATGTAAAACAATTTTTATTGGATACTCGGCCACCTAAAAAAACCCTATGACAATGTTCCCAGAGCTGCAGGTGTACATGGCCTGCAGGACCTCACCTTTGGACTGTCTGTTACAGTTGTATTGACCAGTTTGCTAACATGGCCACTTATTTATGGCCCAAAAAGACTATCAATGGATTATAAGTTTGCTATCATGTTCTCTTCAATTGTGGGCCAAAAAATAAATGCCTGTTTACAAGCAAAATATTAAATGAATAATTATTTGTATCCGTCCCAGTTATGTATGATCAAATGAATCAGTTACAATCAGTTACTATGTCATGTATTATGAGCAGGAGCTGCGAGCTGAATGAAGTTATACTGTTCTGGTAGCATGACATTGTTTTTATTAGAATATTTCTGGGAGGCTTGAAGTACATTGTATGATGCATCATGCAGTTTGCATGGGCCACCCTTGGGGAAATGGATAATGGCCATTTAAAGGTGGCCAGCCGCTTCATACATGTAAATGCAAAAGTAATATAGAAAAGTCCTTATCAGGACTTTGGATGACTGGTCCCTAATAGAGCTTAAAAGGGTTTGACTGTAATTTGAAGTTGGCAGGTTGCAAAGTGATATGACCATCCATCCCAGCCTGTAAATTCAATCTGACTTACACTGTCCATCAGTTAAAAGTCGGTCAGCAGAATTTCAAGACTCCCACTTGTAACTTGTATGTTTTAGGGTGATGCTTGGATCTGTATGGAATTAATGGACACATCATTTGACCAGTGCTACAAGCATATTTATGGCGTTCTGTTGGAGACTATACCTGAGGACATTCTTGGAATGACTTCATTAGCAGTATGTTTCTTAGTTCATATTGTGTGATCATCCGGGTGAAGGTAGTTCTGAAAACAAGTCATCTTGAGTCAAGTGAATAGCGATTGTCAGTCGATGATGTTGCATCATCACCAACAACAGTTCTTTTCAGAATTTCCCTCACCTGGACGATCACGCAATACAAACTACTGATAATCCTGCGGTTCAAAGCATTTACTAAGTATGTTTCTAATTATTTCAACATTTCCTGAGTCATGATTTTAAGATTCCAAGTGTTCCAAAATGATGACTCAAAAGACAAATGTGGTAGGGACATGTTGACATGTGCAATACATGTATGCAACAAGACCAGTTGCAGAAATAGCACCAAACTTGAATTCTATTAATACATTTAAAAGACTGCATTACAAAGGTAGAAGATACATGTATCTCTAAGGCAAGGCTACATGTGCGTTTTTATAGCATACCGGTATTGTTAAAAGTGAAATTAAGCACCATTTAAATATGTACATCAGTTTATCCTGCATTAGCATATCAGGGCTGTACTCTTGAAGCACCTGGGTTCCACAGGCAACTAATTTTTGCCCTTTGATGTCTGGAAAAACATACTTTCTTCATGTATTAATTTTATGTTTATTGATTATTTATTAATTTTTTCACACTATTCATTAGCTTCCCCAGTTAGTTTATCTATAACTACTGGTAAATACACTGACATGTCAATAAAGTTCATTCGTTCATTTAATATTTAAGCTTTTAAAAGTGCTGTGCACCCAGGATTTCATGGCTAGGAACATGTACCTCTGGGCTTCCTAGACTGCGGCCTTGCATAATTATATACATTTGCATCATACATGTATATCAGACATTAAGAAAGAGTTTGCAAGACACTGGAAGCAGTCTGTTAAACCTACATTGTTTAAACATGTCTTTGTGCCACACAGTTAATCATAGCTGAAATGTTGACTAAAAATGTCTTTCTTTGTAGGTAGTCAAGGCACTAGACTATCTAAAAACCAAGCTCAATATTATTCATAGAGGTTTGTGTAGTTTACTTTTGTATTGAGAGATAAATATCTATAATTTCTACCAGTACAGTGTAGATAACAGTTTGTTTTGATCACAACATATCAAGCTTATTTTGGTCTGGCCATGTTTATTTTCATGGGTGGAAGTCCTAGATCTCACCAAAATACATGTAGAAAAAAAACATGACTTAACACTCTTGATATTATAACACCAAATCTTATCCAAAAAATTAAGGTACAGTATGGTTACAAATAGGTGTTAACAAAAATAAAAAAAGTATTCTTTGTTGTTAATGGATACATGTGTGTTGTTTCCTTTTCAGATGTGAAACCCTCCAACATCCTCCTTGATCTCCAAGGAAACATCAAATTATGCGACTTTGGCATTAGTGGCCAACTGGTTGACTCCATTGCAAAAACTAGAGATGCTGGATGTAAGCCATACATGGCGGTATGTTCTTCACTTAACCACATTGCTCATAATGAAATAAATAATTATTACAACTTTTCAAATGAGACTGGTACATGTATTGCATGTCCATCTATATATACAGGTTGATCAGAGACCCATAGCAATCCTTAATAATAAATGATATGGCTACAGTGCATTGAGCTTGCTGCAAAGTTAAACTGTCTGAGTTGAAGCACTGGCCATGTAGGCCCTTCTCAGTCACACTCTTCAGAAAGACACTTCACTCTCAAACAAAAATGGGTACAGTAAACTCTCTGTAAGGTGGACACCCTTGAGAGTGGCCCTTGCTGCCTGCTGTGGAAAGGTGTGTGTCTCATCCAAGAGTTTACTTGCAGAGAAACAAATGAAATTCAATTAGGACACGTAAGACAGCTCTGTCCACTTTGGGGAGGTGTCCAACTTACAGCACTGGTGTCCATTGTGAGAGAGTTGATTGTACTGGGGCAGGAGTCCGATCCCAGCCCAGAAAACAAACTTTAACACAGGCCTACTCAAAATTTAAGAAATGTGCCTCAGTCAAAAGTGTTAAACTTGTCAAAGATGGTTATAAAGATTCATTGTGCATAATATCTTTGCACTTCATTTATATGGAAAATGAAATTTTTTCCTATGCCCTTGTAGCCTGAAAGAATAGATCCCATGTCCTCAAGGCAAGGAAGTTATGACATAAGATCAGATGTGTGGAGTTTTGGTATAACGTTGGTAAGTAGAGAATTGTGAAATCTCAATTTGGATTTATTTGGTAGAGTTCAGCGGTTGCACGCAGTCAACATGTCATAATGAGGAAGTAGTATAATTATTAACCAGCTAAAGAACCTCATTCTATGAACTGCAGATTGGTTGTGATGAAGATAGAATACCGATACGTTGTGAAAAATATGAAGATTTGTAACGCATTTCAACAATTAATTTTTTTCACCAGCTTCTCAATGGTCTTGAATCCTTAATTCTTACAACTTGTAAATCTGATTACTAAACACGCTTGCAAATACAAAGTCAATCGAAGCTTCGTGTTCAAAAGCGTTGTGGCTTCACTTTGTGAATAAAATGTTATCGTAGATTACGTGTTCGAGGCGTGGCTTCGCATGTGAATACGCGACCCAAATAATTGTAAATCGAGGCTTCACTCTATACATGTATATGAGCGTGGTAGCGCCGATATAGATATCCAGCGCGAAGTTTCATCTTTATCTCAGACGCACAGACAAAAGAAATTCCAATCAAGTCGATCAATACATCTAAAACAAAAATTGCCCACTGAACGCTAAAAAATTTTGAACTCCTGTCGCACGTCTCCGATGCTTACCGAAAAAAATCAACGATACGACACCTGTCCGCTCAGCGATTTTCTCCACACACGAACAACCGTTTATACAGAAGCGGTACTTGCCGTGCACTCGAGAGAAACGAGAAATTTCTCGCGAGACAGTTCTCGTTTCCTGCGAGACGAGTCTCGTTTCTCGTGATACGAGTCTCTTTTCTCACGATACGAGTCTCGTCTCTCACGAGAAGGTGTTAACTTACATTTGAGCGGTACTGTAGTGGAGTTTTAGCATTGCATGTTTTCAGTGACTTTGTCATCTATCTTAATTTAAGCTTCTCTCCTTCCGTCTTCTTCTTCATCCTTCCACTGATCCTATCAGTTTTATGGAGTACTTGACTACTGAAAGACCAACAGTGTCTCTTTTGAAAGGTTGTTTTCCTTACTGGTTCTGAATAAAATGCTGTGTGTAGTGTGGAGAATTTATTCTAAGGTGTTGTGACGTTTTCAGATTGAACTTGCCACTGGAAAATTTCCTTATCCTAAATGGAAGAGTGTGTTTGATCAGCTTAGTCAAGTTGTGAAAGCAGATCCACCTCGCTTGACTAATGAAGATGGAAGAAACTTTTCAGACGAAATGCTTGCCTTTACAAATGTGTGGTAATGTATTTTTAGTAATGATGCAATTTGAAACATCTCCAAATTCATACATATTAGCCGAGCAAAAACCGCAATCTTTTTTTAAGAGTTTCTGTTAAATATTGTTGTCAACAGAGGTCTCTTTGAAATGAGAATTCATTGCCAAGTAGCGTTTACTAAGGGCGCGTTCGTTTGGGATATTCCGGAATAAGAATATATTCCGGAATATATTCCGGCTTTTTTGCTCCTGGGAGTAGAATAGCCGGAATGGAAATCCAGGTATTCCGGAATGAGAATAGCTCCCAAACAAACGCTTACTCGCATTATTCCAGTTATTCTTATTCCGGATTGATCCTAAACGAACGCACCCTAAATGTTTGTTTAAATGCTCATGTTAATGTTTGTTTTTATTCTCTCTTGACAGCTTGACAAAGGACGTTACTAAAAGACCAAAGTATAGGGAATTACTAAAACACCCATTTATCCTGATATACGAGGAAAAGCAAGTCGATGTTGGGTCCTGGCTCAAAAGAATTTTGGTGCAGGCGCCACTGAACTTTGATAAACTGGAGTTATGATGTCTTTTTACAACTATTTTTGCAGAAATGAAATGTAAATACTTCTTTAAAAAAATGAAATGTACTTGTGTGGCAATTTGTGGAGAATGGCATCTATTAGTCTGAATCGGTGCAGAAACTTCTTTTCGCTCGCTAGCATTGCTGATATTAGAACTTTTTTTAATTTAGTTGTCTTACACGAAAGTAAGTTTGCATGTAGTGTTGTTTTACTGTACCTAGTGACTGGTGTAGACGTCTAACGGTAAAATTAAGTTGAGGGTGGAAAGTAAATTTGCATTTGCTTATCGGTGTAAGATTACTGCGCTTGGTGATTGGGTAAAAAGCTCACGCCCTCTTCTGATCAACCAATCAAAAGTAAACTTGAAACCAATCATGACGCGCCTACACACGTTTTCCCGCCCTTCACGTAGACTGCAATGTACTGGTACATGGATTTGCTGTGAGTTTTTGATTGGTTCGCTGGATTACCTGTGATCTTTGAGGAAACGTTAACAAAGGTACTTTGGTTTTGGCGCATGGATCAAAGTATGGTCTGGAAGCTCCGTTAAGTCTTGTCGCACATTTACCACTGTCAGTCCATGGATCAAAGATGTTATAAACACCTTTGTACGAATCAACTTAATCTCAAAGAATTTAATAGCTTATACTTTTCCTGCTTCAAGCTAAGATGTGCGATGTCAAAGCCTGCCACCAGCCCTTAGCTAATGAACAAAGTGACTTGATAATTATTATGTTAAAATGGTGCTGACTCAGATTTTGATTTCATTCCTTGTAATTTATTCAGGGGCTGAAGGTTTTGATAAGTAACAAACATGTTTGCATTAGTTTACACGAGTGAAATGAAGGATTAATTTTATTTCTAACCAAGACTCTCTTTGCTTAACTTTATATTGAAGTCACATTTGTTTTAAGGGACGTGTCGGGTATAAAATTATGCACAGTGTTGTTGCAAATGCTGTTTAAGATTTGTAGCGATGTGGCTGGTTGGCTTTTTTTTAAATTGATTTTGCTTCTTGCAAGGTAAAGTATTTTGCTATCTCACCCCATAGATAACAAATTCTAGGAAAGTAAATTGTAAAAATTTGCTGCAAGATAGATTTGTCTTGCTTTGATTGTTTGCGTATTGGTCAAAAAATGTTATACAAAGCTACATTTAAACTGATGTACGTAGTTTAAACTACTGTCAAAATTCCAAATTATTGCAATGAAAGAAAAAGCATATTTTAGCGTTTTTGAACTTGTCTACATTTGTGCGATTTCGTGTTCTATAGTATTTATTAAAACGAGAGATGCGTGAGGAGAGAGCGAACCACGGTGTAAATTAAAGTGGGAATCTGGGTGGAAGTGAAGTGGAGTGTGGAACCTTACGGTCAACTCAATGCTACGGCCACATTTTTGTTCCGGCGAAAACGGTCATATCTTTTTTCATGCAAGAAAACTCCGTTAACGTGATCAACCCCTTACTACAGCCAACCCCCACATTCCCAAATCCCATCTGTCTAATTTCTCGCGCGCTGATTGGCTCATTTTTATCATCGATAAGAGTACAGACGGATGGAATTTTAATTTATGCAAGTCGCCTAGCTTTCAACAGTTGAGTTGTCAAACTGTCAACTTTTTAACCAATGGGATTTTATTGCCTTCCTTAAGTAGCCAATCAAAAAGCGAGAAAAGATAATGAGAACGCTCTCGTCATTTTGAATAAGATTCACTTAGCTTTGTTTACGGCAAGTTTACGTTGTCTTTACCTCATTTATTCCCGGCATTTGCCCATTTTTGGGTCTTGCTATTGTAAAAGACAAATTGACCTCAGTATTTTATGCGTCTGTCCTCTTAATGAAGATAAATGTCGTCATAACATTGTCAAAGGTTACTGCGGCTAGTGGTTCCACAGCCGCAGCCGCACTTTGACAAAGCTATGACGCAATTTATCATCAATAAGAGGACAGACGCATAAAAAACTCACGTCAATTTGTTAAATGTTCATCCTTCCATTGTTAACATTTTGTACTTACTATCAATAATTTTACAACTATGAACAAGATTTTGAGCAGACTCTATGACACAGGCTATCCCACGACGCTCGTTCATAAAGTCCTGACTGAAGTTCAGTTCTCTGACAGAAGAGGTTCTTCGTAACGTCACTAAACGAAGAACGATGACAAATTGTCAATTGTCCGCTCTCGTTAGTTGGCGCCTTGCATAAATTTATGCATCTGTCCGGTTGTTGACAATAAAAGTTGGCCGATGAGCTATTATGAGCAATTATGCTGGGACGCAACTTTCAAAGCAAAGAAAAGCCGGGCTGGACTGGTAAGAGTTCCTTTGTTTTGGAAGTCCCACTACGTTCTTTGCGTCCCAGCAGAATTTATTCCGCACCATGTGACCGGATAGTACAAAGGCCTATTCGGCTGATAACGTTTTCGCAAGATTTCTTTTATTAACGTTTTCTTATTAGGAGCCCATTTCTCAAGTCGGGTTGGAATTTTTAACCAATTTCAGCATCGACTACAACTCGCTCTATGATCTCGATATGTAATCACTAATTTTATTTCAAGGGAATGTTTTCTCGGAAGCCGGGCGAAAAATCTTAGCCTTTGCTTGAAATACAAATTTAGGACCTTTTTGGCAATTTTTCGCGGGCCGATAAAGATGCGTATAAATTGGGTTTCACACAGAACGGCAGTGTTATTTTATTCTATATTAGAAAACAGTCTTAAGAAATTTCTCGCGCTGGAAGGAAAGCTAAACGTAAAATATGAAAAAGAAAACATACAAAATCCCATTTAATTCAATTTCAATTGTTTATTTTCTACACACCCGCTTCTTTACAGAAAAAAAAAAATACACGACCAACTACCATCCATCCGGGTATTTTCCGCTGTCCACGGATGAACACTATCGCGTCACGTGACCAATTTAAACCAATAAGAATCGGAGGAAAAATGTAGTGATGAACTATAATTAACAATTAGATTAGGAACTTGAGATTTCTATCGCCTGACAGTCAAACAATCTAACTGTTTAGAACGTTAGAAGACTTATATACTAAATCTCAATAGAAACGTGGTAAAAATTTTCTATTTCTTAACTATTTTCTACGCATTATCTTTCTTGTTCAATGACGTCATACCGAAGTTTTGTCATGACTGAACCACAGATGTCTTTAATCCGTTTAGCATCTTCGCTTTTCAGCTCTCGTTCCCAAGCCGCCACGGTCTTGGCTCCTACAATTTCCCGAGAGGCGCCTAGAGAGAACTCTTCCGTGCGTACAACTGTTAGAATATGATGCTCAGCAGCTGGTGAAAAAGGAACGCCAAGAAAGCGGAACATACTCTCAGCAGTTTTTCGAGGCTTCAGGACCAGGTCTTCCAAATGAATAAAGCGTATGCTCTCTTTAAGAAGATTCGAGTTTACACGAAGGACAGCATTCATGTACGCAGCCCACAGATGGGCAAGCAGCGCTACAAAGTCCATATTGTTTTCGTTTTCGTGCTCAAGGAGCACCGCTTGCATTTCATGGAATTCAGGTACAAAATAAGACAGGTTTTTCTCGTGGCAGCCCTGGGTCTTGATCGTCCCAAAAGTTTGACGTACAGCATCACGAAGTGTACCATTCCCGCGGATTTCTCGAAGCCAGGCGTTCACCCACCCCCTGGGGTCTCTAACCACCACTGCGGCACGAAATCTCGAGCCCAGGACTTTCCTTAGCCATGGAAACTTCATTGCCCAGCCGGGGTCTGTAAAACGGACCGACGGTAGAGCCTTCTGATACGTCTTAGGTAAATCTGGTAAAACAGCTCTCGGGTCTTTAGAAAGAGCTCTGAGCCAACTCCTCAACCTCATCGCGTCAGTTGAAGGGCGAAACAGCGAAAAAACGGAACATGGGTCCAAAAATTTACGCACAACTGTTGTGGATTCAACATTAAAGAAGTCCGAAGAATTCTCGAAAAAGTGTTGTAGAATTTCAGCGCCGGCTAAGGGAAGAGAAGTGTACAATACAAATGGCGGATCTTCCACTGGTTCAGAGCTAATATACTTGTTGTTTGTAATGTCTTGTTTTGTACTGGTCATCCATGGACACCTCTCACCTGTACAGAAGCTAAAATTGATCACCAATATTGTGAAAAGCCACGATATTCCAAGACACACGATAAACATTCGGCAAGTGGGTCGACCAATTAATATGCGCCGACGTCGTGAGATGAAATGAATAAACAAAATCCCTACAATACTGAAGGACACAAACAAGTAAGCTAGGGAACTCCGATTAATTGGCGTATTGGTCCCAGCATGCCCAGTCGGTGATAAATCAGCCACACCTTCCCTCTCAGAGATGGAAATTACATCTAAACCAAAACGTACAGTTTTCTTGGCGTTTATCTGAACTTTGCAATGTCCACCAAAACCCAAGAAACTATATCGGTCGTAAGGCTGGTTATGCCTTGTTGCTATGGAAACGACGTAATCAACACCACTGATTCTTAACGACACCTTTAATCCATGATCATTCAAAGTGAAAACTTTTGGGGCCTGGTCAATTCTATTTCCAGGGCCCAGAAATAGGTACGCGGTCCGAGTGTACCGCGCGTTTAGGGCCGTTGTTATATTGAGGTAGCTTGTTGTTCCCGATTTATGATATGTTGATTGATGGCCCGCATGAGCCAGACTCCCCTCGCCGCTCTCCAAGTTGAACCAGTATACCTTGTGTAACAGTCCGTCTATTGAAACGCTAGCATGGGTTGCTGCCGTGGAGTTGATGTTGAGACTGAAGGAGTGGTCTATATTGTGAAAGAAGGCGCTCATTATCGATGCTGGACCCGCTATTTTGCGTTCGATGTGGTCAACAACAAGAAGGACGCTTGGAGTCAGCATAATCAAGCAACGATAGACGCTTACCAAGCCTAACTCGTCTCGATACCATTGGGACATTTCGCCGCTAGTAAAGACCATGTCTCCTTCACCTGACGCAGAGATAATGTCCCCTTGGGCCTTCCAAGTGGCCATTTCCATGAAATTAAACCATTTACTGCATTCTCCTATCTGCCCCTCGAATGGGCTGGAACAACCCGGGTTGGGTGAGGGGCCAAACATTATGGCATTATTGAGCCACGTGAATTTGTGGGAGTAATAGTCCTCAGTTATGAAAGGAACTCCATTTGGGGCAAAAACAAAGGATCCTTGGTCTGGATGCTCGTGGCCAGGGTTAAAATTCCTCCAGCCTGTTATCCATGAACGAACGTTTTGGCGCGTAACAACAGAGTTTATTGCTCTTCCGTGAAGCAAACCGCATTTAAAGGAGAGAAATGTACCCCTCTCATCCCAAGAGTTGTTGCCATGGAGGTATCCACGCCTCCCCCATAGGTAACCACTCCCCAGTCACTAAACACATGCAGTCGAGGCAGGCTCGAGTTGGGTGGAGCTCTCTCTTTGATACTCGCATTGTAGAAAAGAAATTCAGTGTGAAGCATGCAATTTCTGTGGGACTTTGCTTGAGCGAGAGGCGCTTTTAGAACTTTATGTTCTCTAATCCGTCTAGCCAACCAATTGCCCAAACCATTCCTTAGCACATAGTTGTCGAGAAAAACTAGCTGGCTTTCTGGTCCATAGAACCAGTTCCTGTTGGAGTCAGCAATACCCACAGTCTCTCTGAACCTTGAAAACACCGTATAGTACAAAAACCAAAAGTGTTCTTTCAGCCAAGGGCTACGGGTGAGGTCAATGCGAAAGTGACGTAACGCAAGGAAAATATACTGCGTCAACGAGCGTGTCGTGTATGTCCGTAAGCCACCCCTTCATCAAGTGAACCGTCCACAACATAATAAAACAGCTCTAGGGTTCTGTTCAGCATTAGGTGAACGCGTGAAATCCATTTCTCGCTTCCGAGCTCCTTATGCCGAAACGCAATCAAAGCGCCGGTAAAAATTGCCATGTAGTTTGTAGCCACGTGATTTTGTAGATAAGACGTCCCCCACCAAAGGCGGTAAGATCTCTCATACAGCTCTTTGGTCACGCTAGTGATTTTCTTCAAGAAGCGTATTTTTTGATTATTGGTTAACTGTTTGTATAAAAAGTCGTAAGCGGTCGCCATGCCGGTTAAAGAGTGTGCCACTGGAACATCGTCCTCAAACATCGCGGCCACGCGCCAATTAGGAAGATTTTCAAGCCGCTCCATAAATGAGATCGCTAACTCTCTCGCCTCGATATCTTCAGGGTATAAAACACAATAAAATGCTACCGCGGTGAGATCGTTGCCGTACTGCTCATTCCAAGCACTAGAGAACGTTTGCCAATCTTTGGGCGGTAAATAGCTTTCTGGTTTTCGCTTCATCTCTTCCGTCACCAAAGATATTCTTTGCGCTATTTCAGCGTGTGTAGATCGCGCTTGTTGGCGGAGAGCAAAAACGTCTTTCTCGTTGAAAAACAAGAATGGGTGGAGATTTTCAACACTTGATCCATGCTCTGAAGCCACAGCACTAGTGAAAATGCTTTGAACAATTATTATCGAAGACAACATAGCAATCATCTCGACGCGACAGGACATCACATACGAGAAAACAAAAACAATATTCCTCCGGCTTTAACGGCCAATAAAAATAAGAATTTACCGCCTTGACTGAAAACCTCTTCGATACAGCGGGATTCAATAACAGGATTTGAAGCAGACCAGAGGCAAAAACGAACAGCAGCTGACTTCAACCCAGAAATATCACTGACTTCGTGCAAACTATGCAAACGTGCTTAGGGGCTCGCCACTCGTTGCTTCCCAAGAGAGACTACGTCTCGTGGGAGGACTAAAGAATAGGGAGCTTTAGATTGGACTACCAGTACGAGATTGAGTACGAGTACGACTTTCGAATTTCAAACCAGTGACATTTTCAGAACCCTCCTTCTACATGTTGGTTTTGGGCAGAGAGAGTAGCTCATAGGATGAAATGGGTATGTGTTGTGATAATGTGAAGCCTGAAAACTAGAATTGAAAAGTCGTACTCGTACTTAATCTCGTACTCGTAGTCCAATCGAAAGCTCCCTATTAATAACGGTACCGTGGACCCCACGACCAGTCTTGTTTTATTCCTTCTGGAATGCATGTCGATTGATTCGCTTCTCGCAATGTAGCTAGGATGTATACATGGTGACCTTTTTAAACATTTTTTTTGGAGGGGTGAGGTAGTCTTAGAAAGGTACAGGGCTGAAGGCAATCGGTGATTACTGAACTGCACCTAAGTAGAGTTTTAAAAGGGATAGCATTGAAAAGAAGCGAACAGAAGTATTTTGATTTAGGGACATGCGCGAACCATGAAACCCTCCATGGTATGATTCAGCGTCGTGGCAGAATGATAAATGATCAAAATTCTCAGAAGATTTCAGTTTATTTTACTGACGCTGACGACCGTTGAATTTAGTGTCGAGCCGTACGTTTTGTTGTACGGTTGATGATTTTAAGGCCATTTGCATGTGAAATTAGATAAGTTGCTTACGATTGGTCGATAAAGAATGAAACACATGGCCTGTGACGCAAAGGGCGCACAGGCGAATATATATCACAGACATGCGCCGAACCGTGAAACTAAATTGCATCAAAGCGTTCCATTCATTACAAAAGATTTGTCAGCTTAGGTTATTCCGCTTGATGTGCTGTGGTTGCCCACGAGAATTCAACATCAAACAATAACCGATCACAAATAGCCCTGTCAAAGAGCGTTTTCCTTTGAGTATGCGCCGAACCCTGAAACCCTCCCTTTCACTTTTTTAATGCTTTAGCAAAATAGTGCGTAGATTAAATTGTTGGTTGTAATACTTATTACACAGCCTGCGTAGATCCAATGAAACAACAAGATCCAATTAATTAAGAGGTTCTAGAGAGCTTCATGACAATAGGGTTCATGAAATGCCGCGCTCTTGAGGCGCCAACTGTCACATGAAGGCCAATGATAATTAACTTCCGGAAAATCATTTTTGACAGGCACCGGGCATAGGTTTTATAGCGTCCTTGTAAACACTTTTCTCCTTTGGCCATATTTCAATTTAAGCAGAAATATATAAGGTTACAAATGTAGATAAATGTATGTAACACTAAAAATAAGGTAAACAGTCAACGTTCATTTCGGCGGTTCATTCCATTCGGTTTTAGTGTTTGGAAATGACTGTTTACCTTATTTTTAGTGTTGTATACATTTATCTACATTTGTAACCTTATATATCACTGTTCATGTTACCTTTATTAATTAAACATTAACTGCCATTGTATATCACCTATACTCAAATTTTAGAGCCGTTATTTTTCCTGTATTAAGTACTGGCCCTGAAGAAGACTAGCTCTGCTAGTTGAAATATAGGACAATAAATTTTGCCTTTCTGCCGTAGTACCAGCCTTGCAATCAATTTGGTTTTTGAAACAACGCATGTTGCAAAAGCTCTTTATCTAAACACTTAACGTTTCGTATGCCCCAACACGCATTTTCAGAATCCGTGAATTTAATAAACTATACATAAATTTACGTTATATAACAACAAACCCTTGGAAGAACCAAACCAAACTAGGAAGAATATAAAATATAGGCAATGATAAAACAGACTATGTATGACATTTGCAGATGACTTATTGTGTGTGCGAAGCTCACACTAAGTTGGTAGCAAAAGTTTGTCTGCTTACGAAAGTCAGGTGATCGAAAGGAATTCTGCAAAGGTAACTGGGAGACAGTTCCTATAGATGAGAAGATGGAGTGCTAGTAGTTGGCCAGTGTGAGTGGATTTTCTGCCTTCTTCGTGTTGGCCACTTCGCTTATGTGTACCATTTACCGGTTTTCGAGTACTTCATTTTTAATTTTCCAACTTTCAGTTGCTAAGGTATATAGGTTTTTCTTTTATAGCTTGTTTGGAGATAGAGATGGGCGCGTCGCTTCGCATCGCATCCTTCGTAATTTCGTATATTAGTTTTTGCTCAGTTTACTATCTGTT
>JAHPZR010011057.1:32500-35000 GCA_019787425.1 Platygyra sinensis | reverse complement strand
AGGGAAAAACTGTGACCGAGGTCTTGAAAATGCTGCCCGAGGCCGCAGGCCGAGGGCAGCATTTTCAAGCCCGAGGTCACAGTTTTTCCCTATACGGACCGACCCTAAGCCGGCCAATAACATTTTTATCTTTTCTTTCTTGACGTATACTGGCTTACAAGTGCGTTTGTTTACGCGCCGTCTACAAACCATTCGCAAAAAATCTAACGAGCGAAAGAACGAATAAATCAGATACTATACGAAGAAAGATGTATTAAAGAACATAATTATTTCGAACTACTTTATGTTAGTGCATTTAGCTCCCTAGTTAAGGTCTCCAAAATTGTTTTCCAGGTGTTAATTTTTGTCCAAAGTTTGAAGTTGTACTACAAAAACAGTTTTTGTCGATCATTGCGAATCACTCGACTAAATTAGACCTTTCTACACTAAATTGAGTAGCAGATAACGAGAAATTCCACAGCAATTCTATGAAGTACAGCAACGATTAGAGAGGGAAACTCGACTGAAATTGACTCAGTTTTTACTTAAAATTGTATAAAGAGACACACAGGATTACGCGCCATTACAGCGCCGAGCAACAAACAACCAAAGAAACTCTCACAACTTCAAAAACTTCAATTGAATTTACTTACAGTAACTTTCCTTGCCATCTAAAGGTGAATAGAGGTAAACTTGCGTTAATTAATCGTCTTTGGAAGTGCAAAAAGGGCGAAAGATTGACGATAACCGCTATTTCATTCACGAAAATAGATCAACACGATGGATTCCGCCCGCTGTAGCGGTCCGTATGAGAGAATTCCGCCCGCTCCCGGAACCAATCAGATTGCAGGATTTGTTGAATTCCGCCCGCTCACGAGCCGAAAAAAAGGATAAATTGTTAATACGGGACTTGAAACCCGCCCTAAATGAAAACGTCGATAGTGAAAATCTCCTTCTTTATTAATTCACACCGGATGTAGTTTCTTTTTTCCATTGTTTTCTAGCTATTTACCAATACCTCGCTTTAGTTTGTTGTCTTTTTAAATCTCGTCATATTTTGTAACCGTCACTTCTGAAGATGTATGTTGTAGCATACGAAACGTCAAGTTAAATATACCATGCGAAACCTTACTGTTATGTTTGTAACCGCTGTTTGTTTTCTCTTTTTGTTGAAGTTGAAATAGCCGAAAAACAAGAATATTTATGATGATAACGCCGGGTAGTTTAAAACCGACCTGGAAAGCATGATTAAATCTTTACGGTTAGCTTGGATGAAAAAGAGTCTTCGGAACTAGCAAGGGTGCTTGGAAAAGCTATTTGCGTTTTTTAATGGAACAGAACTTGAAAAAAATCAATCTTATAAACCAAGCCAATCCTGTCTCTGGTAATGTAGTAATAGTTTTCTAGCTTCGGTTAACAGACGTTCAGACGATAAACAATGATCACAGCCAAGATTCCTCTGAAGCCGACAGTATGACGCCAGCTAGTCCAGTCCCTGAACTTTCCTTTCTTCCCGCCCCATATCCATGGGGCTGAACCCGGCGGGCGAAAGAAGACTCCAGGATAACTTGCATGCGCATGCTCAGAACGAAACAATAAAAAATCATCAAAAATTACTAGGTCCCAACCAGGCTGCTCGCGTCAATGTGTCGCGTAATGCCTTTTTCAGCTCGCGCTCTAAAAGAAAACATTTTCTTTGACGTTGATATTGTCGTAAAAAACATAAAAACGTAAAAATCGAAATATGGTTTGTCGTGGTCTGTACTCTTGTCGACAACGAGTACGCGTCATTACTCTTTTCCCAAACATTTTTTTCGTATTGTTTTTGTATGTTGAGCGATTTTGCAAAAGTTTTTGAAAGGAAAGTCTGACGCGTACAAATAGCTCATTTGCATAATGCAGCGCGTGCACTTTCATGTCCGAGTCGGTGTTTTCAATTGTCAACAAATCTTGGCAAATATTTCTTTCGTTATCTGATATTGTGATAAAAAAAACAAATCGAATGTGGTTTAGCGTGGTACTGGTGAAATTCCACTGAATTGGGATTAACTGACATGTTTAATCAATCTGAATGCAGAAAGAGAGGTTAAGCATGACGTTTACGGCAAACGGCAAACGGCAAACGGCAAAAATGAAACTTTTGCCGTCTGTCTTCAGCTCTCTGTACAGTAGAATCAAAATATTTGTATTTGTAGCAAATAGTAAGAGACACTTTTCTATTTTTGTATGATTTATTCAAGGATTACAAGAAAAGAAGAGAAAATCAGAGGTGACCTTTGGCGTTCGGCGTCTGCCGTTAACGTCATGCTTAAACTCTCTATTATGATTCATAAAATCGCGCCACAAACCAAATCTGGAAAATACTTCCAAATACGGTTTTCCCCCGATTTGGAGGAAAAATGGCGGCGTTCTGAGCATGCACATGCAAGTTATCCTGGACTCTTCTTTCGCCCGCCCGGGTTCAGCCCCTATATGCGGCCAGAAGAAAGGAGAGTTCAGGGATTGGACTAGACGCCAGCGC
>JAHPZR010011057.1:7500-27500 GCA_019787425.1 Platygyra sinensis | reverse complement strand
GATGAAAAGAAGATGGCTCCTCAACCAGATAGGGGAGTAAAAAATTTATAACACAAATACCTATAGGACAAAAGCCTATTTGCATTTATTACATGACCATGATGTATGCTTCAATTAAATTTATCCAACAAAGTAGCATCAACCTCCTTTCCAAGAACGATGTTACGAATACTTTTGTTGATGTATAGACGGAGTATTGAAATTCACTTTGGAACCTCCTAATCCAAGTTATGCTGGAAATGGAAGCAATGCTAAACTTGTGTGGGACTTCAGTATGGACACTCAAGCAAAGCTGCTGGGGATTATCTATAGTGTTAAAGAACCCAATGGTGCTTTTACTGGAATGCTGGTAAAATACGCGAATGGCAGTGTTATAAATCATCAAAGTATACCTGCCGCTTACAAAGGAAGAGTTAGGATCGAAGGAAGAGCTTCCCTTGTTGTTGAGAATGTAACTCCTCGAGACAACACGGAATTTAAGTGTGCACTTGTTCCAAAGTCAGGAACAGATTTAGAGAGTAAAGTAAAGCTCATTGTGACAGGTAGGTAAGACATGCATTTATTAGAAATAATCAAACGTCCTGTGTTTTTTATCAGATGACTATTGGTGGTCGGAGACATAGAACAGTGCACGCACCAGATCATTGCACAGCTAGCATTGGATGAACTAGGTCAAAGTTGGCGTAGAGAAACTTAGAAAAGAATTTCAGACAAAGTCACCCAGGAATTACTAGAGACCTAACTTAGTTACAGCAAAATACATTTTCGCGCGAAAGGAATTAACCCTTTAAGATAAAATTTAATATTGATCTGTAGTATCGCCTAGCCAACTTGACTGGCCAGCGAACACTACGTGCTAGTCAGCTTATATGGCTTTAATAAATTTCCATATAACGCGCGCTCTAATTGGCTGAAACAGCGTGCTTCATCAGAGAACAGAGCACGAGATGATGACGTTAAGCTGGCTCTCAATTTTTTGTTTCGGGTTTTTGACAAATTTGACCCAAATCAAACTTCCCTTGTGACTCAGCCATGCCGACAATGTAAACAAGCTATTTGTCGGCAGTAAATAGGGCTCACGGGGAACATTGTTAACATCATTCGGTAGTGTAAAAACTGTACGAAAATAACAATTTGTGCTAGATTCAGGCAAAGCAAGGAGCAAAATTATACTTAAGGTAAAACAAATACAATTCAGCATTTCACATTTTCATCGACAAGCTTTGAGTTCCTTGTTCTGTAATTTCCATTGGAAAAGTGTACGTTTTCATGAGCCGCAATGCGGCTGGACTCCATAGCCAAGGCCATTCTGGGTTATCACAACCCTCAATACTTATGAACACTCGGAGACAAGCAGTAGAAACAAGAAAAAAGCATGCAGGAGCAGGATTACAAATTGTAAAGTGCAACCAAGTATATCAGGTATTACGAAATTATAAGCTTCACATGACGGATGTGGCTTTGAAATAACTGGATGGTCGTTTTGAACGTTGAGGAATGGGAAGATGAAGCTGGAATGCGAAAGTGAATCAATTAAAGACATAGTTACTTTGCATGGATGCCACTGTTGTCACTCACTTTCTTAGAACAAACAAATGATTTTAATTTCACATGCTTTATTAACACCATAAATCCATCTATCATTAATGTCAATTGGTAGGTTATTAGCTGTACATGAATGTTTTCTAAACGCTGATCATGACTTTCGTGTAAAATAATACAGAATACCGGAAATCAGCCCACCATCAATACATGGAAGATACGTTGAGGGATCTTCAGTCAATATCACTTGTTCAGCGACTGGAAAACCAGACCCGGAAGTTTCATGGATACGAAATAGACAAATACAAAGTTTCGGAAAGAGCACAGCTTCTTTGAACTTCGATCAAATAAAGAGGACAGATGATGGGCTTTATACCTGTAAGGCTAACAACTCAGCAGGAAAAAAGTTCACGAAGAGATCCTGGTGGTTCTTTGTGAGTCTGGACTTTTAATATCAAATCTTGGCCTTGTACTTTTGACTTACTTTGCTTACAAAAATTACGCTTAGGTTTACTGTATGTAAACAATGCAAATTGCAGCGGAGATTCCAAGATTAGGTTTTCTTTGATGAGGATTTCTTTTTTGTAATATTTTCTTTCCAGATCCGGCATATATACTGAGTGTTACTTCATCAGCTGCCAAGTCGTGGATTGGTCAGACAGTGACGTTGAAGTGTGTGTCAGACGGTGTTCCCACATCAACACTGACCTGGTACAAACCTGATGGAACTAAACTAAGCACAGACATTGCAAATGAAAGCACAGTGAAGATGACGACAACTGATAATCAAGATTTTGGTGAATACAAGTGTGTCGCTTACAATGGCCTTAATCCTTCAAACAACGCCTCGCTGACTCTGGGACAAATACGTATGCGTCAGCTTAGTTTTCAAGTTTTTGAATAGATTTTTGTAACAAGAGAACAAAGGGAAACCAAAATAGTCCAGCTCAATAAAAGTATCTAAAAGTGACCAGTTCACTTAAGGTGATTCCCTAGTAAAAGAACCCGCCACAGGTTTCTTGGTATGCTGTTTTTGCATGACCAGGAGATATTAAAAACGTTATAAAAAGAGGGGGTCACCGTGCTTGTTTTCATGCCACAATGCGACACAATGCTGCGCGATTATTATCTAATGCGGCCTGTTATATCACACAGAGTTCGACCTTCTTTGATTGTTTATTCATCTACGTCCCAGAAAAAATGTATTCAATTACTCTGCATTATTAATTAATATTTTTATCCTTTAAAGGAAACATAATGTGGACTTACTCTGTTGGCCGTTATGTCTTTCTCAGTAGCATTTATTTCGTTTGCCAAAAGAGTAGCCATAGATTTCTGCCAATTCTTTTCTCAGCTTTTGAGGATATTGTTGTCATTTAATTTATAAGAGTGGGGGTCACGTGCCCGTTTAAGAGAAAAAGAGCATTTATCTCGCTATCGAGCATAGTTTGAGGGAAATCTCTTTCGTTTTCTGCTCGCACGCGCTCATGTGCTCGCGCTAATGACGCAAAAATCGTGCGCAGTAGGGATGCGCAATGCAAAACTAGGGAATCACCTTAAGTTCTGTAGAAAGTTATAATAACTAAAGTACCGATTACATATCCTGGTTTTCAACTTTACAGTGTTATGAGCTATGGTCGTTAAAAATTGGAATATTAGGATCCAGAAATAAAGGAGTCTTCTTCCTCGTTATTACGGTTTTCCAAATTTAGAAGACTACGTTAGCACTGATTTAATGATCAGGGTGAAGTATTTTTATGATCATATTGTCAACTTCATTTCAATAAAAATAAAGACCTTATGACAAATCAAATGTCTTCTTTTGATTCCGTTAGACGAACCAGGATCCCCGGTCATCATATTTTCTGCAACAGGCGTTCAAGCCACTTCACTGACAGTAAAATGGACTGCACCAGCTGATGATGGAGGGAGTCCTATCACAGCATACCAAGTTGTTATACTTAAGGGTGGCGCCGAGATTAAGAATGTTAATATTACTGACCCTGGTATAACACGTCTGTCTGTTGGAGATCTGGAGAGAGATACCGAGTACAACGTGAAGGTGTTTGCCAGAAATGCTGTCTTTAAAAGTGCACCAAGGCAAAAGTCTATTAGGACAAAGACTAACGGTAAGATATCCCTCCGTAATTGGATGTAACATCTTACATAAATTTTACTTTAGATGGCACGTTGCTTTGATGGGAAGATGTTACTTAAACTACTATTTCGGAGAGAATGGCGTAACATTACAAATTTGTGGACTGCATTTGATGCGACAATTACCAAACTATATCTTAAATATTGTTATCCCTCAGGAATTCCCGAAACACCAGACATTATAGATGCGCCTGCCGAGATATACAGTGATGAAGTAACCTTAAAATGGTCAAAGCCAAGCAGTAATGGAGCGGACATCACACAATACACTGTGTATATTCGAGACGTTAACAGTAACGGTACCGTAGGAGATTGGAGAACTCTTGAAGTCATTTTTGATGTCTTTGCTCGTGAATACGTCGTCACGCTCAAAAAAGGCCAGCAGTATGACTTCGTGGTGACTGCAACCAACCAATATGGAGAAAGTTTGAAAGAACAGCACAACATAAAGAGGATCAGAGTTTTAGGAGGTACAATACGAAAAAAAAATGTTCGTTATCATCTTAGAGTAATGGTGTTAGTGTGCACATCCATGAATCCTAATTCTGTAGAGCATCGCACCGGTACTCGCGGAGGTCATGGGTTCAAATCCCGTTGAAGCCCTGTTTTTTTGAGGCTTCTTCTTTCCAGTCGCTTAAATTGGAAAATTTATTGCGATGATCATTCTCTCTTTTAATTTACAACCTTACTGCAAAATTGAATTATTTCATATATACTTCACGTCTGTCTTATTTCCTGTTATTTTTAGAGTCCACTAGATCGACTGCGAACCAGAATCAAACAGGTAATAAAAGAATGTGTATACATTTCTGGTTGATTTGCCCCTAAAGAGCTCGGGTTTCTGGATAACACATACACTGTATTTGTAACCTTTATTATTACTATTATTACTTACAGTTGTTACATGTGACAAAGAATTGGAGATTCTTCATGCTGCTTATCTCAGTGTCATAATCCTATTGGTTATAATCATTGTTGTTATTTGTGTTATCCACTGGAGAATACGTCAAGGTCCAGGTAATCTTATCACATGCTTTACTAAAATTGAAATTAACAAAGTTATCGTCTTATCGAGTCGTCCAATCGTTATTACTCTCTACCCACTCCACTCTCTGATGAGTTGATAAACATTTCTCCGCCCAAAAGACCAGTGACCCGTGGAAAGAGAAAAGCTAAACAAACAGCTTTTCAATTTGCTCAATAAAATATTACTTTATCTGATTTGAATCTGGCATTGACAGTAGTCTCAACTATTCTCTAACAGTTGAAGGGATTATAATTTTTTAACAGATTTCATTAACCATTGTTATCTATTTCTATATGAGATCTGGCCCCTTTAAATATAACTAAAGGACACTTTTCCTATCCTTTTCTGCTGTTCAAATTGTGAAATTCGTTACCCATTTATACACCTTCAAACCGATATGTAGCTTGGGCAGAGTCTTCCTTTAAGTTCATCACAAAGGTCCTAAAAATAGATCTCTTATGAAGGCATCGTAGCATGTAAGTGGAAAAACGCTTGAAACGCCGGGTTCTTTAAGAAGCCGTTTTCGTTCCGTTATATATTTTGTCATTCTCAATACACTGTCTTGTCTTTCAGCAGTTCTTAAGTTTGGACAACGGTGAGTAAAAAAGTGAATCAAAGTGGTGTAAAAATCTCAAATGTTTTTTGTTTTGATTAAGAATATAACACAAACAGCGGTGATAGACATTTTACATGGAGGCAGCGTAGCCGAGTGGTTTAGGTCGCTGGTGTTGTCATCCGGAGATCCCGGGTTCAAGGCCTCCACCCTGCCACCAGCAGAATTTGTTTTTCGGTAGTCCCCAGTTCAAATCCTCGGTCACGCTCAGTTCTAAATAGTAAAAATATTTAAAAAAAACCTGGGCAGGCATTAAAGAGTTAATTAATTACCCTCAAACCAAATGGATTCAACTCCCCCTCTAAAACGGTTGTTGGTAATAATGTTATTACTGATTCCAAGGCTATTGCCTCAGCTTTTAATAATCATTTTTCTCAAATTGGCAGTAAATTAGCAGAACACTGAGAAATTCCGCAAGTTGATATTGATCCTCTAGACCTTCTTGGTCCTTCGCAGGCAAACACTTTTATGCTATTCCCTGCAGAGATACAAGAGATAATTGCTTGCCTGAACTCGTCCAAGGCTTCTGGTCCTTTTAGCATTCCTGTATGCCAGCTAAAGCTATTAAAAACCTGCAGATAACCTATTTCCTTTAGTAGTGGGTGTGTGTCTGACCAATTTAAGTTAGCTAACGTTATTCCAGTTCTGTGTTAGGCCTTCTTCTATTTCTCATGTATGTTAATGATTGCAGTAAGTGCAGCAATAATATGTTTGTCTTTCACATTTTTGCGGACGATTCAAATCTGTTTTATTTTAATTCTAATTTAGCTGAACTGGAGACTATTGTTAATTATAATCTGAGAATGGTATCTGACTGGCTCATGGCTAATTAAGTTTCATGAAATATTGATAAGACAAATTTCATTATTTTCCATCCCTCTCAAAAGGTCAAGGGTCACATAGTCAAATTAAAAATCTCTAACAGGTAGATTGCGCAAGAGAAATTTATTAAGTACTTGAGTCTCCTCATTGATTCACATCTCAGTTGGAAGTATCACATATTACATATTTCAAGAAAGATTGAGAGATGCATTGGCATACTCTCTAAGATGACCGATCTGGTCCTTGTACAGTTGTATTACTCACTTACCTATCCCTTCCTGACTTATAGTCTAATAACTTGGGGGACTACATATCAAACAACTCTCCTTCCTCTTATCATCTTACAAAAAACAGCTGTCAGAATAATAACATTCTCAGAATATAATTGCCACTCTAGTCCACTCTTTCGGAAATTAAAAATACTAAAGTAAGCGA
This sequence comes from Platygyra sinensis, assembly GCA_019787425.1. Taxonomy (NCBI): domain Eukaryota; kingdom Metazoa; phylum Cnidaria; class Anthozoa; order Scleractinia; family Merulinidae; genus Platygyra; species Platygyra sinensis. Next base: position 20,904 of record JAHPZR010011057.1, on the reverse strand, counting down.
CTTATTATACTTGTATTGTGCTTTATTCGTGTACGACTATTACTCTAATAGACTGCCCTTAATTTTTAACGATTTTTTTAAGAGTATTAACAAAGTGCATCAATATCAAACCAGGCTGGCGAGTAAGATTTCATACTATCTGCCTAAAGCGAGGACCAGATATAGGGCAAATTTAACATTCGTTTTTTTGGATATAAAAATTGGAATTCCATTGAAGAGTCACTAAAATCCAAGAGTCGTACCTGTTTTAAAATCCTCTTAAAAGAATCACTTATCTCAAACTACTGACTGGCTCATTGATGTACTTTATTTTCCAGTTTTTGCGTGTGCACATCCCCCTTGTCTATTGTTATTTGTTGATGCCAGTGTTTGCGTGAACGGTAATCGTGTCCATTGTTCTATTTTAAGTAAGTGTATTTGCAAATTTCTTTCCGCTTGGCCCAGCCACTTAGCTCGATTAACTTAGCTATTTCTAAGTGGCTGTGCTCTGTTCCTTTGCGATTTTTTCTTTCTTGTATTTAAGTCTATACTATATAATTTCTGGGCACGAATAAAGATTGTTGTTGCTGTTGTTGTTATTGTTGTTGTTGTTGTTGTTGTTGTTGTAAGCTACAGCTGTGCGTGACAAATTACCCCACTTCAGATTTCGAAGTTTTGAATTCTCCTCTTATTGCAGCATTAGCAGGTCTTCAACACATCCAGAGTCCATTCATATGGTGAGTTCTTCTTTCCATATCTCTTTCAGCATAGTCCCGCGGAAAAACTGTTTTCCTAACATTACACAGACTAATAGTAGAAACAGGCTGGCATAGATACAGGAAAGTCATTTTCTTTCTGAGATATAAAATTAATGGCTTCGTTTACCCAGAGTAGAACTCTCATATAAAAACTGTAAAAAGGGTTGTTTGTCGTATCTTCTAGGGATCAAGGCCTTAGATCATCCCATAGAGGTCCACAGCGGCAGATGTCACTGTGCCTTTCGGGGTATTAAGCCGAAAAAAGTATTACGGGAGATATGGCAATCAACTGATTTATGAAATTGCTTTTATAAACTTTACAAGTAGAAGGTACTCGAAGAAATTGTCTTTATCGGCATCAAATATGATGAAAATGTCAGTTAATGTGTTGACTTAGAAATGGTACCGGTAAAGAATGAAATATTACAAGCCGCACCCACAAAAGGGAATCTCAGTTTTTCCCGCCCTTTTTATATGGTAGCCCCCCGGGATTCGTATCACTGTATTATCTGTAAACATACGCTGCAGCTTCTATTACGCTGACGAAGTTAGTTTTGTCTTTTGTGCTTCATAATTTATTTTCTTTTCCTTTCAAGACCACTGTTGACCACCAGGCAGCAGAATTTCAGTCCACAGCATTGAGCGATGCCATCAGCGCAACCTACGAGTTTCCCAACAATGGTGGAGATTACATGCCTCTTCATCCTTCAACGAGAAGCTGGGAGATCAGTCGAGAGCAAGTCAACATCATTAAAAATATCGGAAAGGGGGCTTTCTCCCAAGTCGCTAAAGCATCAGCTAAGAACATATATGGCAACCAAGGGGTCATAACTGTGGCCGTGAAAATGTTGAAAGGTTATAGAAACCTTTTAGTTAAAGAGACAATTTGAATTCTTCTTTTGCCATAATGGATTTATTGTTAGACTGGATACATTGAATTGATCGATTCATCAATCGATCGTTTGATTGATACATTCATTCATTCATTCATTCGTTTATTGACTGAAATGTTATGGTTAATTTAATTGGCCCCAAACAGACAATGCTCCTGAATCCGACAGGGTGGACCTGCTGTCAGAACTTGAGGTGATGAAAAAGCTGAAGCCTCATCCTCACGTGATTAAGTTGATGGGATGTGTTACTGAGTCGGGTAAGGAAAATGCTCTTAAAAATACCATTGGAATACACCAATAAGAGAGTATAATTCAATTTTTAAAAGCGTGTAATTAAAATTTGCTCATAGAATAATTAATAGCAACTTAAGTTTGTGAGAACGACAGGTTGACAACCAAAGAAGTCCGTTGTTTCACTCCACATTTGAGAATTGACTGGAAACCTTCCTAGACCTCTTTGTATTTAAAATGCACTGTTCTGTGAGGAGATAATAGGGAAACACTGCGGAAGGCTTACATTTTTGTGGAATCCGCCCTTTACCAAACAGCTGGGTATTTAACCCGGGATTCTCATAAGACAGGAAGACTTGAGGAGTTCATAACCGGCATTTTACGCTTTAAGTTGTAAATGAACTACAGGTAAAGTAGCCCTTGTTTTTAAACTTTACATCGATGCGAAATAAACACTTCCTCTGTCCCCTAATGCTCCAGCCGTGAAGTCAATTTAAGTCACCTCTATATTCTTTTCGCACTTCATTTGATAGTGGTATTTTCTTTGTTTATAGATCCGTTACTGGTCCTTATTGAGTATGTACCGTACGGCGATCTGCAGGGTTATTTGAGGAAGAGTCGCGGGCTCAATGACACCTATTTTAATAACCCGGATAGAAAGCCGGAAACCAACCTAACTTCAAAGCAGTTGATGAGGTTTGCATGGCAGATAGCTGACGGGATGGCTTATTTGTCGTCGAGGAAGGTAAAAGTCTATGAAAATTGCAATTCCATGACTGAAAGAGTATTTTCGAAATAGAAAATGATTTCACGCGATGACAGTAAAGCAGATCAACTAAAAATGACATCTGTTTCAGATAATCCATCGTGACTTGGCGGCCAGAAATGTTCTTGTTGGTGAAGAAGAGAAATGTAAAGTGACGGATTTTGGGATGGCCAGAAATGTTCAGCAGGATTACATTTACACCAAACAAAGTCGAGTAAGTAAATAACACTGATCGAATGGGACTACTGATAAATATCTGATAAATATCATAAGATAGTATAAACACGTCTAGTTACGTTATTTAACCATTTTTTCAGGGCCGGTTGCCTGTGAAGTGGACTGCTTATGAAGCTTTGTTATATCGAACATACACAACACAAAGTGATGTGTAAGTGCTAAACATCTTGACAACATTTGCCTCCACGTAGAGTTGTTTGCCAAGTAATGTTTAAAAAACGAGCAGAAGTGTTTTATGGGGTTTAAAACCACGAGGCGCAGCCGAGTGGTTTTAGACCCGATAAAACACGTACTGCGAGTTTTTTGAACGGCTTCAAAAACATTCCACAAAAAGCGTGTGTCTTGGGAGTCCGAACAAAGGTTCAAATTGTGAGGGGAAGATATTAGCATACAAGAAAAACAAACTATGCCTTATCAGTATTCTTTATATAAAGAATACTAACGAGGAGTGTTTTATCGTATATAAAGCTCATGCACGTGACGCTTTATCGGTGTTTTGATAGGCAGTTAAGCTCATGAATTATTAATGAGTTTTTGAAGGGTTTATAAAAGCTCCTGAAGGAGAGATCGTTACCTGGGCCGGGTTGTTCGAAAGCCAGTTAACGTTAACCCAGGGTTAAATGTTAACTGAAGCATTACGTTTTCTTATTTAGAAATGTTTTTTACGTCTAATGTTAGTTGTCGGTTGAGATTACTGCAGCTCAAAACTGAATTGCAAGCAATATAAACAGAACACCTCACCAAAAAATTTCAAAACTGAAATCAAAATTCTCGCTTACCCTGGGTTAGCTTAATCGGGCTTTGAACAACCCGGCCCAAGTGCTCATGAACGCTTTTGATCCTTTTTTAAAATACCAATAATGAAAGACATACTGAAATTTCCTTCTGAGCGTTTCGCCTGTAGAAGGGAAATGGTCCACCGCTACAGGCAAAGGAAAATCTAACCCAGAAGCAGACTGACCTTCGAGGTAAGAGAGGATGGAGGTGTGTGGGCCTTTGAATCAAACCAGCATTGGTTAGAATAAAAGAAAGAACTAGGGAAAGTCACTGATTATGAAAATTGACCGAGGAAGATAAGGTAAATCAATTTTCTGGGATAATATCTATATGTATACTTCATGGAGGATGCATAAGGGAAGGTGAGTGGAGATGTTGAAGATCTCGTGGTGAACTAATCATTGTTGGTCAACATTTCTACAAAGTTGAGAAGTCATTGCACAAAGGATACCGAGACATGCTTTCGTCAGTTCTCATAAACTGTTTTCTTCCCCTCCACCTTTGATTAGATAATCATTTATTCATTTGAGGGCACAAAACACGGGCTTCTTGTGGAGTCGGTCAAAGCTATTCACATATTCGGGCTGTAATATATCTAAAACTATGACAGAGGGATTCTCTAAACGGATAGAATTCTTGGAAATTACAGTTTGCTAACAGACTGAGAAACAAGAAAGGTAATGTCAGAGAGCCAAGCAGAGTTGGCTTTATCAACCTTTGCTCCCCGAACTCTTCTTTCGGTTCAAATTTTTGATACCAGTAATGTATTATTTATGTTTATTGGTTTGGCAGTTGGAGCTATGGCGTGCTGCTGTACGAGATTCTCACCATAGGTAGGTTTAGTTAGGTATCATTTACATTTAAGCTATAACTAATGAGTCATGCAAACCATCATGTTGTCTGTGTTTTTGACATCTAGGTGGATCTCCATATCCTGGAGTAAACGCTCGACAAATCGCAACTAAACTTCAGGAAGGATTCAGAATGCCGAAGCCTAAACATGTGGATGACAAACTGTAAATACGTATCTTGATACACGTTTTTTTTTATTATTATTATTATTTGAAGCATAGTTAGCTGTGTGAACTTAATAAGACAAGGTTGTGACGCAATAATGCGGTAGAAATGGTTGCCAAAACACGAGGAAACAAATCACTGACAACACGATAGCGTCCTACTGTTGCCTTGAGAGAAATCATGGCTGCGATCTTTGTTTAATTTTGCCTTTTTAGCACCTTACTTTAAAGAGCTTATGAAACTAAGTAATCGGTAAAATGTTTTGGCCTTTGAGTTCGATACTGAAGGGGATATTGAGTTTCAAAAACTACAAATTAAGCTTTTGGGGGGTCGTTAGTGCCCTAATGGGCCCAGACAGTCTTTGTGAAACTTTCGATTTTCTAAAACCGCGTCATGCATGAACTCTTTAATAAATCAACTGTTTTCTACAATAAACTGAAGCGCTTACTAAGGAAACAAATATCATAGTTGCAATAACAACAGCAACAATAATAATAATAATCATCATCATCATCATAATCATACATGATAATATATGATGATAATAAGCAATTATTGGATGAGGTTGAGCATGATAGCGAGAATTATCAAAGCCGAGGTTTGTGTTATCTGCCGAAGCCGAAGGCTGAGGCGGATAACACAAACCGAGGCCTTGATAATTTCGCTATCATGCGAAAACCGAATCCAATAATTGTTTTATTATACAATTATAAATGTACAAGCGTTGAGACATTTCACAGAACAACAACAAAGTAAGCCACGCAATGACACGTTTCAGTGTAAACATCTTTATTAATGACAGCCGTGAATAACGTGTAAAGCGGAATTCAAAAGGTTTGCAGAAAGGATTTAAGCTTAAAACATCTGAAAACGTTTCAGGAAAAACTGAATCGAACTGAAACTTTTGAACAAAATTCTAAAGTTAAGTTGTACGGTCTTATGAAAAATGTTCCCGATTTGCGTTTAATGAATGTTGACATTACAGTTAAAGAAATTAAAATTTTTCGTTATCTCTGAATGAGAGTTCTGTACAATAAATTCCTCTTGAGAAAGGCTAATAACAGGAGATAACTGGTGCGGATTAATAGCCACTTCCTCACCTCTCACCTCGCACTCTGTCGTCAGGGTTTCCGACATTTTTCTCTTGGTTGAAATGTCAGTCCTGCTGTAGCTCCGAATGCTGGATTCATTTCTGTGCCCGCTCACCGCCATGATATGCCTTGCTTCGAACCCTGACTTGTCCAGGATTGTAACCGCCGTTGCCCTGATCGAGTGATTGGTGTAACACTTTGAAAGTTTGGCTTCTCGAGAGATCCTTTTCATTTTTTCACCGAGCAAACGCTCTCCGACAACCATGTTATCGTACCACACTTGATCAGATATGCCGGCGTTTTTCTTCGGCCGCTGAAACAAAAATTCGTTTGAGGGATTCAGGTGCTGTATGTACCGTTCAAATGAAGCCACAGGACAGTGTGGTCCTGGTTTCTCGAACATCACGCCTCCTTCAAATCCTTCATCATTTTCTCGTCGGTTCTTTGTGAGTTCATCTGTTGTTTTGCACCCATATTTTGCACCTTTGCCATCCGTGCTGAATGAAAAATCAGTTTTTTTGAGTTCACGAAGATTTTGCCTTCCTCGGCGACAAAAGTACAACATAACCTCGAAAAAAACTTTGTTTTGAAGCGTTTCCGGGCTGTTTTGGTTAAAAACATCGCTTTCGTACAGCTTTTTAAGAGCTTCTTCGCAGATCGGTGGCGTGTGTTCGACTTTGGCGAGCCCTTGTCGCACTTGGCGCCAAAAACTTTGTTTGCCTCGGCAAATGCTGGATCGTTTATTATATCGAAGCCAAGAGTCGCCTTGAAGTGTCTGCCCAGTCCAAATCTCAGGCTGTTGAGAGTGCTTTTGGAATAAGAAGTTCCATCGACTTTTCTAGCTTCGGCATAAAATAGTTTGAGAACGTTACTGATGCCATCTTTGGTTTGCGGTTCGGGAACTTTCTTCTCCTTCAAATACTGCTGTAAAACTCTAAGAGCTGTCTTGGTAGCTCGTTTGGTGTTCTTTGCGTCCTTGTCGTCAACAAGGCGTCCTAAATCCGCTTCTGAGACTGACGCGAATCTTGGAGCGGACTCCGCCATGACAATCTTGCTCAAACCGCCGGCTAGCTTGTCAGGTGACGAAAACCATTGTCTGCAAAAACGCGTCATACCTACATGCATAAACGCCAGTGTCTGTAGATGTGACGCGATGACACAGCGCCATCTAGAATTAGCGGGGTGCTTTTAGCCAATCAAAATTGAGATAGCATCAGCATTGTATAATAATAAGGATTAAATGTCTTTATTATCCAACTTTACCTCGTAGAGTGCAAATAACTCCCAAAACGAGTACAAATATAACGCAGTATTTGTACTCCAGAGGACCGGATAGACAGGTTTGTTTGCTGTTGACCAATCAGTTAGCTGGATTTCCCGCGTCAATTCCGTTCCGCCTAGCATACTTCTGTCACGCATTTCCCGTAAATAAATAACCGCGAAATTTGCCCGCACGGACACTCGACCGTTGTTTGTATTTTTGCGAGTCCGTATGGCGAGTCAAAATACGGCACAAATCGTAAAAATACTCAGCGATACTACACAACAAAACGTCCAGTAAGATATATTTATTCATCATGAGATAAAAACATATCTTATGTTACATATTTGAAATCACAATACAATATATATCAACGTGCGGCACTATTATAATAGATGACCTTAGCCTTTGGGACTTGCCCATGTAGGGGGTGGATACCAAGTTGAGAAGTTTTTTCTGAAAAGTCTCCGGTCTTGCTTTTCCAGTAAAACTCTTTTATTTTTTCTCAAGCATCTGAGCGGGCCGGATGCCTAAATCATCGAATTTGATTGGCTAATCTTACACACGTGACCGGTCCAGCTTTTTACAATACGGCCCACGGGCAGGATTTTTTCCCGCTGCCGACTCCACTGCCTAAATTTCGCTCCTAAAAGTTAGCAGTAATTGTCAATCTTTTGCCTTTTTTACACATCCATCGATGATTAGTCACCACAAGTTTATCTCTGTTCTCTCTAAAATGGCAAGGAACGTCACTGTAAGTAAATTGAGTTGATTGTTTTGAAGTTGTGAAAGTTTGCTTGGTTGTTTGTTGTTTCTGATGGTTGCTGTATTTAGGAGAATTCTGTAGAATACACTTAACGAATTTCCTCACTTTCGGCTATTCAATTTACGGTAGAATTTCGAAAAGTCTGATTTCAAGTGATTTTAAAAGTGACGACTGACAGACATTGTTTTTGTAGTAAAACTTCAACCTTCGCACGAAATTTCTCACCAGAAGAACAATTTTGGAAAACTTAACTGGTTAAATAAATGCAACTAACATAAAGTAGTTCGAAAACTATATGTTCTTTAATACATCTTTCTTTGCCTACTATCTGAATTATTCGCTCGTTGCCAAGATTTTTTACAAATCGTTAGTAGATGGCGCGCAAGCCGATTCAATGATAAGAGTTGCGTAAACAAACCATCAGTATTCTGTAAAACCAATTCACTCCAGGAAAAAAATAAACATGTTATTTACCGGGCTAGGTCGGTCCGTATGGGAAAAACTGTGCCCTTGGTCTTGAATACGGCCCGAGGCCGAAGGCCGAGGGCCGTACTCAAGACCTCGGGCACAGTTTTTTCCCATACGGACCTCCCGCCCGGTAAATAACATATATATATTCAATCTAGCATAGATGTATCGCCTTTGTGAAATATATATGAAATAATTCATATTTGTACTGCGGTAATAGATGAAAGTGAAGAGTGATCATCGCAGTTAATTTTCCAATTTTAGCAATTTCAAAGAAGAAGCCTGAAAAAATCAGGACTTCAACGGGATTCGAACCCGTGACCTCCGCGATACCGGTGCGATGTTCTACCAACTGAGCTATAAAGCCACACATTGGGGGCGAGGCCAATTTATTAAGTTGGCCTCGCTCCCAATGTGTGGCTTCATAGCTCAGTTGTTAGAGCATCGCACCGGTATCGCGGAGGTCACGGGTTCGAATCCCGTTGAAGCCGTGATTTTTGCCGGCTTCTTCTTTCCAATTGCTTAAATTGAAAAATTTACTGCGATGATCACTCTTCACTTTCATGTATCGCCTTTTGTAGCATCTGTCTAGAAATCTTGCACTGTTGTTAATTCTGGCTCCGAGGCTTCATATACCACTAATGCAAAGGTAACATTGGGTAAAGCAATTATTGTCTTAAATAAATAGTCCACTTCAAACTGCATGATTTCAGCCCTCCTTCCGCAAGATCTTATCACATATAAACATATTTGTTGGCCTTACCAATCTTGCTTTTAACATACTTATCAAACCTGCAGTATTGCTGAAAATTGAGTCCTAAGACAGTGAGTTTATGCATTGTGGTATATTCGATAATATATAGATTTAGGCCAGCCTAAAAGCGTAGCTCCTGGGCCAGGTTGTTCAGAGCCCGATTAAGCTAATCCAGGAAAAGGTAGAATTTTGCTTGAGTCTTGTAACTTTACGTTGAGGTTTTCTGCATATTGTTTGGCCTCCTGTTTTGAGTTTTAATGATCACCATATACACAAAACAGCAACCAAAAACACTTTTATAGGAGAAAAAGTTATTATTTGGTAACTTTTAAACCTGGGTTAGCGTTAACAGTATTCTGAACAATCCTGCTCTGTTTTCAACAAGTTAACATGACACGAGCCCGCGATCTTATCGGAAACAAGCACTTGGTCAGCCGTCAACTTAAAAAAACTTGCGACTTTGATGAGCTCTAAACCTGAGCCCGCAATATGGTCACGTGATACTGGTCAGTGGATCTCTCTATATGACAGCTGTCAATTAAACATAACGTGGATTAAAAAAACAATAAAAGCAAGTGCAAACTCGAACACCAACCCACGGTCTGGCCAGTACCTTACGCATGCGCACAGCCATATCACCCAGGCAGTGGCAGCCATGGACAGCTGTTTCGGCCTTTTTAGGCCTCATCAGCATGGCGTAGTCGTCGGGCAGCAATAGGACTGAAAGCCCTATGTAGTCTGCCCTTTACTGCCTAATATCAAAGATGTATGCTGTTGTCGTCGTCGTTGGGCGCACGCGCCCGTGATCCATGCTGCTAGCCATGTTGACCATAAAAAAGGGTTGCATGGGTTCTATGCATACATTTGGTTCTGTTTCTATAATTATGGTGCTCCTCTTGAGGCCTTCGGGCTGCCGGGGTTCTGCTACGACTTGGCATTAGCTGGATGGCCGCCACGTTGCACGACGTCGTCGTCGTTGTCGTTGGGCGCACGCGCCAGTGATCCATGCCGCTAGCCATGTTGACTATAAAAAAACGAGTTGCATGGGTCCTATTTCTATGCATACATGTGGTCCTGTTTCTATAATAATGGTGCTCCGCTTGGGGGTCCTTCGAGCCGCTGGAGCTCCGCTGTCATGTCAAATCGGTATGTCTTTTCTTTCGCAAAGAGAAAGATTTTGCTGTAAGAGTACCTACAGCGGCTAACTATCAGCTATTTCTTTTTACGAGATTTGTTAACGAGACCACATAAATATCATTAAAAAAAACTTTAAAAAAGTTAAAAGGTTTAATGTCGGTTGTACAAGATATAGTCTTTTGAGAATTGATCATTAAGGTAAATTCCTAACAAACAAAATTTCGGTCGAATCGTGAATTCCATGTGGTCGTTTGAATGGCTCGATTTAATTTTAGTTACAAATCGTCTTTCCTCTCCTCTTACGGTTGCTAACATGCAGTTTTTATTTATCAGGTACCAGATTATGCTAAAGTGTTGGGAAGAAATACCCAGCGATCGACCAACGTTTGCCAAACTAAAGGAAACGATGAAAGAAATGGAGAGAAATCACAAGGTAAGCTTAGCTGAAGCACTCTTTGTAACCTGTCATTTATGTTCAGTAATGGAAATTTGATCATGTTTAATTTTTCCCTGTGGATTTTTAGTTCGACTTTCCTCACAGCTTTGCATCCAATACCATTAGCACTGACGTAAATCAATACTTTTCTCTAAACAATCACTGTTTAACGTATGTAGCAAAGTAGGATATACTGTTTGCAACGATTTTCAGACGGAAACGTTGCAGTGGAATATTGAAAAACAAATTTTGGATATTGTGGTGTTTTTATTCGATATTCTTTTTCTTTCCAGCCTTTTTGATAATTATATAATGCCTTATGTTCTTACTGCACGTTCGCAGCTTTCTTGTTCTCTGTGAGTATGAATTTGCCTGTGAAAGTAACTTCTTACTTACAATATGATTTGCCTTTCTGATACAGACCTACGTCAACCTCAAAGAGTATGACAATACTTTGTATGCAAATAGTGAGGATCTTGCGGCTGAATGACTGTTTTGTTGGATGACATGGAATCAAGAAGTCGTTTTTTGAATAACTTTGATCGCCATGCCTGCAACAAGAACTCAGTTTTATTCTGAAAATCTTGCTTCCTCTTTTATGTGGGTACCCGTACTACAAGCTCACTGTAAGACAGTTATGACTCTGGATAGGCATTAACATCTATGACAGTTCAGTGCTCAGGACTTCAGCTACAGAGAAAGTAAATTGAGAACACTGTGAATCTGTGAAGACAGTTTTCATAATCGTGTAGTGTGGAAATTAAAGTGCCTATGAAGAAAACAATTAATTGCTGCTTATTTGAAAGGCTTTTCAACGAAAAGAAGTATGACGTTTTCCTTTCTGGATTATCTTTTTCCTTTTAGAAATATTTACGTTTTTGTTTTATGCGAATGAGGAAAGGGATGACGTCATAATTGGTCCACTAAAACAGTACAACACTCAATAAAGAATATCTCTAGAAATATTTGAGCGGTGTCCTTTAAACTTGACACCAGAAATGTACATCACCAGGAGCCATAATCGGGGACGGATCTGCGCGCACCTATGATATGGGACAATAACAAATTGCGCCATCCTGACGTGATATATCCGCGCTGATCCACGCATGTTTCGTGGGTTCTCGCGTGGATGTTGTCATGTTGCGTGATCAAATGGTCAAATAATGGTGAGAATTGCAAGACTCTCTTTCGGATTTCTCACAGCGATGGCAAGGAACAAGGCAGGGAAGAAGAAACAGGGCTCTTCTATGTTCTCTTACGCTCTGAGTCTGGGGGTCGAGAATTTCTTTAATTTCGCGTTGTGAATGAATAATATTTGCTCGCGCTTGTTGCACGTGTATAATTTTTGTGTTTGTTCTGTAGAGAAAGGTTATGCTTGAAACCTCTTCACTCCGACATCGAGTTAATTTGTGAGCCTGAGAGATGTAGGACGTGTCTTTCTCTGCTCTTCCAAACATAAAGCGTTTTGAAGTCTGTGAGGTCTTAATTTTACATAACAAACATTTATAAACGTTTTAAAAGGAAAAAAAGAACGAGCGACTCCGACCTTGAAACGATATCACTAGAAGAAGAAAAGAAGAGTCTTTGTGACGAAGCTTCGCACGTGGACGAGGTCATTATTGATAACCCGGGCGAAGTGGACAAGATTATAGAAGCTTTAGATATGACACAAAGTGTTGCTTCCCAATTGCAGCTCATTCTGAGGAAGCTTAAGGCTTTGGAAACTAAATTTGAAACCGTCGTTGCGACAGGTAATGTTTTTAACGTCTATGGTAGGAGGCCTTAAGAATACGGTGGACAAAAAGCAAAGTACAGGGGCCGCTGCTGAAAGCAAGACAACTGAACTTAGGAAGGACGTCGACCAAATGGATAACAGTCTTTCTTTTCTCAAGAAAGAGGTTCAAGAATTAAGAAGTAATGAGAACTCGGTAAAAAATCTAGTAGATATATTAGACCTGTCATCGTGCGTTTTCTACGCTTTCAGGACAGAGAATTGGTCTTCAAAGCAGCAAGGGAAATGAGGGATTCACTAGAGGTCAAGGTGCTCGCAGGTTTGCCGAAGAAGAATCAGTGGCCTAAGTTCCTACAAGCGTGAGCAGAAGGGAAACGACCGGACAAACTTTACATCGATGGAATTCCGGTACCCGAATAAAAAAAAATGGTAATAGGACTGACTGAAGTCCAATTTGGTCCGTAATCATACGAATGGATTTGCTGGTTGCCAAGTGACGAGCGAAAAACAAGTCTTACGTCGGCAAGAACGCAACCATGCATGAAAAACACTCAACTGCGCAGAACTTTGCAGAATTTGGTTAAAATTCCGAACGTTTGCCAGGGCAGTTTTTCCTGCAAAATTCAAGGTTTTTAAGCTGAGTCCATAGACAACTCACTTCAAGTTGTAAACATCAGAGCCAAGGTCAATGATGATTCTTCGTTTCCCTGGCTTTTCGAAACGGGGCCTTTCTTAAGTTGCTGGCGTTTTTTTAAACACACTGAACTGTTTAAAATTTAAAATGGCGCCGAGAGATTTTTGTTGCCAAGCTGTACTTGGACGACGGCATACTGGTGAATTCTGCCACATTCGCTAATGAAGAAACTTGGTTTGAACTGATTGGAACTGCTGGTCGAACACCCGATCCCCTAAAGCTGGTAGATTTGCTGAAGCTGCAGGCAACGAACTGCATGCAAAGGGAATGTTGAAGAAATCGCAGATATCGAGCTGGATTGTACAAGCACGTATCCGCTAGCAATGTGAAATAATTCTCGTCTTTCACTGGCAGTTCAATGTATTAATGTTTTTGGCTTTACAACGTTCTACCTATGCTGTTACTCA
>JAHPZR010011052.1:0-11969 GCA_019787425.1 Platygyra sinensis | reverse complement strand
GGGAATAAACGTATCCATAACAAAATTCTCGATCATGATTGGTTCTCCGCGCGCCTACTTGTCACGTAATCTGCGCGCGATCACGTGTGTGTCCAATTACAGCTGTCCGATTTGATCTTTTTGTAATCGGACACCTGTAATTGGATACCCACGTGATTTTCACGCCAATTACGCGCTTTTCAATGGCTTCCTTAGCAATGCTTTCTACGGTTTTCAAAACTTAGGAAAAGCGCCACAGACGTTTTCGCTCAAAAGTTCTCAGAATACATTTTTTTCCCGAAATTTGTGATAGATACGATTAATTAGTAATTGGACCTCGTGTCGTACAATTCAAGGAGTAATCGTGCTCGTAATTTCAAATCGGCCTCGCGCTTCGCGCTCGTCCGATTTTGAAATTACTCGCTCGATTACTCCCTGTATTCTACTCCACTCGGTCCAATTACTATTTAGTATTTGAAAGAGCACAGCAACATTAGAGAATTCAGAAGATGAAAATTTCGATAACCAGCCGACACACTGTCCTTACATGTATCATTTCTATTTAATTAATGTGGGTTTATTTTCACCTAAACCTGTCACAGGATTTTGACACGCGTTTTAATACATAACTCAATCTTGTTTATAATAATATATCGTGACGCAATATATCGTGACATAATATAACGTGACATAATCGTGAAGTTATGATACAATGTGACAATATCTATGGTAACATTATACATGTATATGGAGACAAAGTTGCTTAAAACAGCAATCAGTAAAGTATTTCGTGGGAGTTTGAACTCTCAAACATTATTTTCACTCATTGCCAAAACACGCTGGTAAAATTGTTTCAGCAATATATATGTCCAAAAAGCTTCGTGTCGTTTGCTCCTGTTGGGAGTGGAACACATGTATCCGCTGTATGTAGTGGCATTTGTGCAAATCGAGGTTATTTTTAATACTTCCGTAAACTATACTGAGCATTATATATCAACAGATCGTCCACTCTTCTTTCTTCTAATCTTGAGCTTTAGTGTTTTGGAGTATATATGATTCTCTCTTACAGCTTTTGTCACGTAAAAGTAGCATGGATGCTTAGGAAACTGCTTCAACCTTGTTTCCAGGGCGGCCTCTCTATCTCTCGGTCGTTTGAACGGAAAGATGAGAGACCCTGGGAACAAGGAAACTACAGCGATAAAGGACGAAGTAACTGTCTCGCATCCTAAACAAAATCCAGCAACACGCGCGACGACTAAGCAATAATAGCGTGGGGATGAAGGGGCGGGAAAAATACTTTTTACCCCGCCGTGCCCTTCACCACCCCTACCCACGGGCACTTTGTACTCTCCCCAGTTTCTCTCACATCAAGAGACCAAGATGGCGGCCCGTCGAACTCAACGATCGACATCTACGATCTCACCGAAAAATAGGGGACTGTGAACAGTCTCCGCGACGACATCCTTTTCTACTAAAATTGCACATGAGCGCAGTTCCTGCAAGTTCCCTTTAGTTAGTACAATAATAAAAAAAATCCCCTTGGTAGAGTTTATTACGTTGCTACTCGCTCTCAAGTAAACGGCATTTTGCAGTTCTGGTCAGACTCATCGAAACGTCCATGTACAACCTCTATGAGGTTTGTACTTGTCCACAGTGCTAGAGGCACCGCATTTACAACTGCTACCAAGACGTGTCTTTTCCATCTTCTTCGCCAAACAGCCATGACAGCTATATTCTGATAGCGAGTCTCGATCGCTAGAGAGACGCTGGTGAAAAACCACTCGATCACCAGCGGAACTGAAGTTCTAACTGCAAAAGACTGGAGCAATTTTAACAGGGAATCAAATTGTCGGTAAATCATTTGATAAAGGAACAAAAAGCCATTAACGGCCACTATAGCAGTTGATTCATACAACATGCTCATGATAGCGATATCAGCCATTAGTCTCTCACGGCGAGGAGTACGAAAACTTCCCCAAGGAGCTGATGTTCTTTTACAAATCACATGGCAGATATGATCAATCAAAACCATGGTGCTTCGTTCCACGACTTCTGAAGCTCCGTGAATTATTCCAAGAACGGCAATTGAATCTACACTACCAAGATCCGCTTGTAAAACTCGAAATAAAACCGCTGAGCCAAAATACAGTGGGACCAACAAGGCATAGGAATAACCCGGATGGGTAATGTTTCGTAACCGCTGAACAGATATTCGCGCGATCACTTTGACCATGGTTCCACTGAGAGGAGCGAAGACTGCAATTAACAGTTTGCCTTCCTTGTCCCGTTCGTTGTATGCTGGGTAAATAAAAGAAGAGAAGCAAACAAGAAGAAGGAAACAGAAAAAACCAGGTAGCATCATTTGTATCACAAAAGTCGCCTGCTGTCTTTTTGACCGCCGCATACGGAAGTGACTTGTTAGAAGATAGATTTGCCTGCAAACGCTTAGAAAAAATATGACATTGAGTGGAATCTTTTGAAACAATGAAATCTTAGAATGAGACATTCCAAAGACCTGTAGGGCCACACGGTAAAGAACATCTAGAAAATAGCCAAGGAAACAAACCAGAAACAGGTTTCTTTTCACTCCCATCAACTGGTATGGGCGAAAAAGGAATAGTGTGCTTGCGAAGTACCATATGTAAATAAAACCACTTGAAATTATACCACAGATGGTTCTGAGCCATTGCACTTGTAATGGAATAGTGCGGGAAAAGTGGCAGGCGAGTTTAGTTTTGTAAGAAAGATAAGTGATCAGCAGATATACTGAACCTATGATGATGGTGGTTAGTAAAGAAATCAAAGCTCCAATGTACATTGATTTACAAACTGTACGGAGAGCGGATGGTCTGAGTCGCTTCCAAGCCATTGCTCTATCTTTATCTCCTTGATCTTCTTGTGTTTCTTCATTTTGCTCCGGTGAACACGCGTCTATAACCTTTATATCAAGATGGTTAGACGCTGGATAGTCCAAGCTTGTAGCTTTTCTGTCGCTGTATTCTTGGTAAATAAGCTCGTCAACAGGATGATAATTCCATTCTCGACCCGTGCATTGTAGAGGATCATAGCCAAAAGACTCTACCGTGAATTCAGGCTCTTCTGGGTTGTAGCGTTTTGTCACTTCTCGAGTAAAGCTGAACACGATATGACCAAACACCTTTATTAGTGTGCTGCTACTCATGTCAGCTCAATAAGTTTTCCTGGTTTGGGTTCAAATTTATACTGTGAGCTCCCTCGACTAGGTGTCTATATCCGGGATATAACTGAGATAGTCTTATGTTAGCTTGAGATGGTCTTGTGTTAGCTTGAGATGGTCTTGTGTTAGCTTGAGATGGTCTTGTGTTAACTTGGGATAGTCCGACTTATGTTATCTTGAGATAGTCTTGTGTTAGCTTGAGATGGTCTTGTGTTAACTTGGGATAGTCCGACTTATGTTATCTTGAGATAGTCTTGTGTTAGCTTGAGATGGTCTTGTGTTAACTTGGGATAGTCCGACTTATGTTATCTTGAGATAGTCTTGTGTTAGCTTGAGATGGTCTTGTGTTAACTTGGGATAGTCCGACTTATGTTATCTTGAGATAGTCTTGTGTTAGCTTGAGATGGTCTTGTGTTAACTTGGGATAGTCCGACTTACGTTATCTTGAGATAGTCTTGTGTTAGCTTGAGATGATCTTAGGTTAGCTTGAGATGGTCTTGTGTTAACTTGGGATAGTCCGACTTATGTTATCTTGAGATAGTCTTGTGTTAGCTTGAGATGGTCTTGTGTTAACTTGGGATAGTCCGACTTATGTTATCTTGAGATAGTCTTGTGTTAGCTTGAGATGATCTTAGGTTAGCTTGAGATGGTCTTGTGTTAACTTGGGATAGTCCGACTTATGTTATCTTGAGATAGTCTTGTGTTAGCTTGAGATGATCTTAGGTTAGCTTGAGATGGTCTTGTGTTAACTTGGGATAGTCCGACTTATGTTATCTTGAAATAGTCTTGTGTTAGCTTGAGATGATCTTAGGTTAGCTTGAGATAGTCCTGTGTTTACATGGGATAGTCATGTGTTAGCTTGAGGTAGTCTTGTGTTAGCTTGAGATAGTCTTATGTTAGCTTGAGATGGTCTTGTGTTGACTTGAGATAATTACGTGTTAGCTTAAAATAGTCGTGTGTTATCTTGAGATAGTCTTGTGTCAGCTCGAGAGAGTGTTAGCCTCGCGAAGCTGTGTGTCTTCAGTGTGCGATGTCATGTTACGACTTGTCAGGGATGTTTACGACGTTTTTAGATTCAGCTCTCGGCATGTTAAAAGTAATTGATCATCATGGGAGAAATAATCCCTCTAGTTTGGATTCGAGTTCGAGTTGGACGTGGGGTTGAAGATGGAGTTGGACGTCGAGTTGAAGATGGAGTTGGACGTCGAGTTGAAGATCGAGTTACATTTCGAGTTGGACTTCGAGTTAGAACTGCGATTTGGACTTCGAGATGAAGATCGACTTGGACTTCGGGTTAAATTTGACAAGAGATAGGTGAAGATTATCAGTGCAAAGACCAAAGAAATTTAAACGAACCAAACCAACGAAAGTAGGCGCCTTTCGGACATTGTATACTTTCAGAAAAATCCTTCTTCTTCAGAAACCTCCCGTGGTGAACCAACAAATATCTGTGCGATACAGATCATGTCGGCTACTTGTACCGACACTTGCACCAGCGTATCGAAAAAGATTTTAGGATCAACAATCGGACTCGCCTCAAAGAACAGCACGGGACGAGTCCAGAGGACACCGCAAAGAACTTTATAATTCTCAAGAAATGTCAAAGCAAGCTTATCTGTTTGATTTTTTAACTGCTTTCTATTAGAATTTTAAAGTCTAAAGTCAAGAAACAATGTGACTCGCTCCGCGCGTAAGTGTTTATTTAGGCCGGTGTTTAGGTTTTTGGTTTTAACGGCGCTTCTTAAAGCGGTAACTAGTAGTGATCAAAGATTATGAGTGTTTTCGACGCCGTCACTTAATATCTATACCTTATGATTTCACCAGCTGACTTTCAACCTTAAGCGATCTGTCTGTTGCTAAAATCAACATTTTCCGTCAACAACCGAGGTTTTTCTGACAGATACTTCATAGTGTCAAAGTCCATGCCTGTGAAGTCAGTGCAGAAGTCCGCTATATAAATATGATTTGTTGATACGTTGCGTGTCAGCACCCGTTTTCCGTCTCACGAAAATATTTACATTAGTGTTCTAATTTCGTGCTAAGTATTTTCACATTACCTGGTAACATTTACATAGAGTAAAAGCTAATATGTTTATTTCTTACGTACATTATTTCAAGCTGAAACTACAAATACAAGGAACAGACTGATTCGAAGGATCGATTTCAGAACATACCGGGCCACTTATTAACAAATCCCTCGACACTTTAAGAACGAAGCGTATAGAAACGAAAGAACCATTCAACGAGATGTGGCAGATGAGTGGCCCAGTATTCTACAATCTGCCTGGATCTTGGCTACGGAGTACTTTTCCATCGATTCCAAACAATATTCGACCGGATAAAGACTGATCTATCTGTCGCGACTGGAACTAATCAACAGGTTCAATCGAATTACAGCAAATCATTAAATATAGCTTTTCCCACGGTTAACATCCCTAAGCCAAGGCGATTCAAAGTCGTGTTTATCAACATATGAAATAAACATAAACCACAAGGTATCTTTAGATATCCGCATGACGATGCGCAGACCCCGGGGGGGGGGGGGGGGGGTACTTAACAAAGTTTAATACGGGGAGGCTCTGCCCCGAGGTCCAATCCCTTACCCTTTCATATACCATTTTGGCAGAATAGGTACCCCTTTTATATACCTTTTGTTGAAAAAAGGTACCCCTTTCACATACCTACTTTATGAAGCCTTGTTCTCATTTTCATGTAGTGCTTAATAAATAAACTGATACAGCCATATGGGGTGTCTATTTGAAGTATTACAATTAAAAGCCCTTTTAAATACCTAAATGACCGATTTCCCTACCCTTTTATATACCTCAGCTTGTGAAATCCCCACCCTTTCATACACCTGAAGCCTCAAAAAGGTACCCCTTTCGGGCGGAGCCTCCCCGTATAGGCCATTATAGGGAGTACCCCCCCCCCCCCCCCCGCCAGGGCGCAGACTTGCTCAGACTACAACAAAAACCTCGAGGTTGATCTATGCAAACCATTCGCAACGTGGCCGAGTAGTTTAGGGCGCTGGATTTGAAATCTGGAAGTCCCTGGCTCAAATCCTCCACCCTACTGCTATCTGGATTTGTTCTCGGTAGTCTCGAGTTCAACTCCTCGACTGCGTTGTGTAAATAGCCAACTGGTCAACCTCCCACCAGTTGGGATTCTTAACAGTTTATGTTCTGTTTGCTATAAAGTTATTTATTTAGTGTCCCTATTTAGCACTACAGTGCTAAATACACTCGAAACTCAAATAAAGTTATTATTATCATTGTCATTGTCATTGTCATTATCATTATCATTATCATTGTCATTATTATCATTATTATTATTATTACCTTTAAATTGAATGAAACCTAAAACTAGTAGTTTATTAGGATAGAAAAACAGCAGAGAGATACTTATAAACATAAAGGAACAAGAATGGGGAAGATTAACACGGATTACAAACGAACTTGAAAAATTTGGGCTAAACTTTTTAAAATGCGCAAACCATAACTTAGTCGGCCCTCTAAGTGCCGGGGCGTGTAGGTTTTATTGAAAGCCTCCATGTTTTTTCTGTTCATTCTGTCCGGAACCAATACAGACATGAATAAGTTATGCCTTTGAAAATGAGCTAGCGATTCTTATTGTTCAATCAAACACTAACACGTCAAGATGACACGGAGTAGAAGAGCTTGAATTCATTTACTTTATACAATGTATATGGTACTCATTGAAGTTTTGGCTATCTGACTTCTGTGGTAAAATGTCAAAACTGAGGTAAGGCTTCGCAAATTTTGACATTCATCAAATCATTTGATGGTCTAACTACCGCCTATAGAGGACGAGGTAAATATCTTGCATTATCACCAAATTTGAGTAACGCGCGCGACGACATCCTTGTCTACCAAGTCTGCAATTCCCTTTACATAATGCAAAAATGAAAAACATGCCCTTGTTTAATTATGCCATAGGTTATAACGTTGCTACTCTCAAGTAAACGGCATTTTACAGGGCTGGTAAGTCTCATGGAAACGTCCATGTACAACCTCTATGAGGTTAGTACTTGTCCACAGTGCTAAAGGAACCGCATTTACAACTGCTACCAAGATGTGTCTCTTCCATCTTCTTCGCCAAACAGCCATGACTGCCATATTCTGATAGCGAGTCTCGATCGCTAGAGACACACTTGTGAAAAACCACTCGATCACCAGCGGAACTGACGTTCTAATTGCAAAAGATTGGAGCAATTTTAACAGGGAATCATTTTGTAGGTAAATTAACTGATAAAAGTGCAAAAATCCATTAACGGCCACTATAGCAGTTGATTCATACACCATGCTCATGATAGCGATATCAGCCATTAGTCTCTCACGGCGAGGAGTCCGAAAACTTCCCCAAGGAGCTGATGTTCTTTTACAAATCACATGACAAATGTGATCAAATATAACCATGGTGCTTCGTTCTATGACTTCTGCAGAGCCGTGAATTATTCCAAGAATAACAATGGATTCCATACTGTGAAGATCCGCCTGTAATACTCGAAACATAACCGCTGAGCCAAAATACAGCGGGACCAGCAAGGCATAGGAATATCCCGGATGGCTTATGTTCCATAACCGCTGAACAGATATTCGCGCGATCACTTTGACTATGGTTCCACTGAGAGGAGCGAAGACTGCAATTAGCAGTTTGCCTTCCCTGTGCTGTTTGTTGTACGCTGGGTAAATGAAAAAAGAAAAGGAAATAAAAAGAAGGAAACAGAAAGAACCAGGTAGAATCATTTGTATCACAAAAGTCACTTGCTGTCTTCTTGACCGCCGCATACGGAAGTGACTTGTTAGAAGAGAGATTTGCACGCATACACTCAGAAAAACTATGATGTTGAGCGGAATCTTTTGAGATAGTGAAATCTTAGAATGAGACATTCCAAGGACCTGTAGCGCCACCCGGTAAGAGACATCTAAGAAATAGCCAAGGCAACAAACCAGAAACAGGTTTCTTTTCACTCCCATCAACTGGTATGGGCGAAAAAGCAATAGTGTATTAGCGAAGTACCACATGTAAATAAAAGCACATGAGATTATACCACAGATGGTTCTCAGCCATTGCACTTGCAATGGGAGTGACGTTTTTAAGGGAAACTGGCAATCGAGTTTAGTTTTGTAAGAAAGATAAGTGATCAGCAAGTATACTGACCCTATAACGATGACAGATATTAGTGAAATAAAAGCTCCAATGTTCATTGATTTACAAACTGTTCGGAGAGCGGATGGTCTGAGACGCTTCCAAGCCATTGCTCTATCTTCATCGCGTTGATCCTCTTGTGTTTCTTCGTTTTCTTCTGGAGAACACGCGTTTGTTACCTTGATATCGAGACGGCTAGACGCTAGATAATCCAAGCTTGTGGCTTCTCTGTCGCTGTATTCTTGATAAATGAACTCATCCACAGGATGATAATACCATTCTCGACCTGTGCTTTGTAGAGGATCGTAGCCAAAAGACTCTGCTGTGTATTCAGGTTCTTCTGGATTGTAGTGCTCTGTCACTCCTCGTGTAAAACTGAACAAGATGTGACCAAACACCTCTATCAGTGTATTGCTACTCATGTCTGCTCAATAAGTTTTTTTAGTTTTGCGTCCAGATTTATACTCTGAACTCCCCCAACCAGGTGTCGTTTCAGCCTTGCCGGAGTACTGTTACTGAGATAGTCTAGTGTTAACTTCCTGTCAAGCTGTGTTTTCAGAGCGTGCGGTGTCATATCTTTGCGACGTTAAGTTTTTATCTAGATTCAATCTCAGCGGGTTAATTAGTAGCCGATCAGGAGTTTAATCTCGAAATTTTTGCCACGTACAAAACTGAAACCTCAAAATGGCAATTTATTTAGATAGAAAAACACCAAAGAGATAATAATAAACCATAAAGGAACAAGGATGGTAAGGATGGAGAAGATTGACACGGATTGCAAACAACGAAATTGAAAAATTTGGGCTAACCTTTTTAAGATTTGCAAACCATGACTTAAACCCTCTAAGTGCCGGGGCGTGTAGGTTTTATTGAAAGCAGCCTCCAACTTTTTTCCTGTTCATTCTGTCCGGAAACAGTGCAGACATGAATAAGTTCTTCCTGTGAAAATGAGCCACCGATTCTTATTGTCCAATCAAAAACTAGCACGGGTAGCCGCCGCGATTATTCCGAAGAATTGTCCGTCGAGACACGAAGAAGGGCTTGAGTTCATT
Organism: Platygyra sinensis; assembly: GCA_019787425.1. NCBI lineage: Eukaryota > Metazoa > Cnidaria > Anthozoa > Scleractinia > Merulinidae > Platygyra > Platygyra sinensis. Next base: position 2,573 of record JAHPZR010011052.1, on the reverse strand, counting down.
TGCTGTATACATGTACATAGAAGCCATTGAAATTTTGGCTATATAACTTCTGTGGTAACATGTAAAATCTAAGGCAAAGCCTCGCAAATCTTGACATTTATCATATCATTTGATTACAATCAATTTTGGTCAAACATGTTTTGAACAGGGAAAAACAAATAATTCGAAAAGTGTCCTAAAGCACCAGAAATGTTGCAGATCTCGTCGTGCTCATTGAACAAACAATACATTTCATAACTTGAGAAACGTGAAATTTTTGAAGCGTCTCATTCTGTAGACACAAAAAGACCGAAGGCTTACAGACCTTAACGACAACAGTTTCCTGTTTCAGATACTGTTTCCCGATGTTGAACTGAATTGATTTCGTCCATATGTCGATAAAGTAGTTCTCAGTTACCATAAGGTCAAAACGTCAAGACTAGTATTTCCTTTCACGCACGGAAGTATGCTGTAGCCGTCGGCACGCGCACTAGATTTCAGCTTCAACCTAGTTCTTTTTTTAATCCGGATGTTTTAATTCCCTGTCGTTCCTCGTCACCAGTGCTAAAGACAACTAACGGGCTGGCAGCTAGCGGTTTCAATCAACAATTTCGGTTTGGAACTTCCTTTATTGTGGCTCTCAATCGGAAGCCATTCGTCTGAAGCCAAATAGCGATTTATCTTAAGTTTTAAAACGATGACGGAAGCGATTGAGGATTCAACACGAGATTGTACATGTATACCACCTGTATATTATTTTATTTTCCCTCTCTCGCACGCGTTAAACAAATTTTTTGAGGGTGAAGTTAGTAAAATTAGTTCTCCAGTAGCCACCAGAACAGCTTCTGGTAATCCAGCCCAGAATGATCACTTAGTGTGTCTTCACATATAATTTTTTTAATAAATGTTTGGGTGCCGAAGTAGGCAATACTGTTGATACACCAAAATCCCCTGAGTCATTCCCCGGTTTTTCGTGGCTGTTTGTACAAACAGTCAGTTTCTTTATAGAATAAAAAGTAAAATACACAGTTGCTTGAAGATATGAATTATTTTACCACTCGAGAGGAAAATTCATATCTATGGGCTGCGCTTTGATATCGTCTATTTATGTCTAAATAATAAATGGCGAGAAAAAGAAGAAAAGATGATAATAACAATAACAGTGTCAATAAAACTTATCAAACAAGGTCATAAGGTCCGTAAAAAGGTTTAAGTCTCGTGATAAGACAGACCACTTAGTTTAAATATTAAGAAGAAATCCGATAGAAGATGGAGCAATTTCAGGTTTTAGTGGACAAAAATCTGTACCAGAGTAATTTTAAATATTTTACAGTCATTTTTACATTTTTTTAAAGCTAAATACATAAATAATTGCCTGAAATAACACCGAAAAATAATTTCCCACGGGAACGAGAGAAAATAAATTTCAAAGTTCAGTGATTTTGTGGAAACACAGGCAAAATTCCATCATCAGTTTCATTTCACCAAAACTTTTAAGCGTTTCATACGAAGTTCAACATTCGTTTTCGACGTTTGGTGTTGCTAGAAATGAATTGTTTTGAGAAGATAATTAAAAGAGCCCTACAGAAGTTTGCAATACAATGTAAATAATCTTGGTACAAGATTTTTGTCCACTTGTTACTCCAACGTCTTGCGGATTCCGTCTTAAAACCTCTTGATTGCATACTTCATTGAGAGTTAAAATCAAGGGCACAGTGTCCCTAAGAAATCTCTTAAACCGGTCGTAACAGCACGTTCAGTCGGCGACATTCGAATCTGTAAAGGTAGTGACTTCCATATCTCAACGATCTGTTTCTATTCCACAGATCAAGCCAAACCAGTTTAGTGTATCTTACCACATTGCTCAGTACACCAACATCATTGCCGATCTGAGAAAGGAAATCTTTCGCCTCAAACTCAAAATCTCTGAACACGATACGGACAAAAGTTCAAGTAAGTAGTGGTCATGTTGAAAATTACTCTCACGAGGGCCGGGTTCGGGGTTCATTCCGAGGCAACATTAAATCTATCTAGTATGTTTTGCTTGTGTTAAGTCAGTTTTTTTAGTTGTCATAACAACTCTGTTCCTCTTGTGGAATGAGGACAAAATGACGAACAAAGTAGAGATTGAAACATATAAAATAAAAACAGTCTATAAGGTGTCAAAATAGAAGACACTTGACGCTTTTACTTAGTTATATTTTAGTTACCTTGTAAGCGCTTGTCGTCATCATCATCATTATCATCATCATCATCACTGTCATTATTATTACATGATGTCTTCTCTGTGCCTCGATTTATGTGCGTTAAATTGTGAAAATTTCAATCCTTTCCTATGTAACGCGATTTTAAAAACAATTCAAATCAAATCACTTTCTTGCTCTGTTTTTGCAGCAAAAGGGCAGGAAAAGGACAAGAATCCAGAGGAGATGAACAGGCTGCGGGACCAGCTTGTCAGTACATTTAAAGAGCAGATGGACATCAGGTTACACTTAGCGACTTTATACGAAAGATTTTTTTTTTTAATTTTTTTTTTTATTATTATTGCCATTTACTTATATTTACAATACATATGCAAACATTAATTACAATTA
>JAHPZR010011051.1:17500-20708 GCA_019787425.1 Platygyra sinensis | reverse complement strand
AGTGGTATCTTTTAGCGGTGTAATAAAGCACGAGAAACGCACACATTTTAAGTCTTGTTTAGGAATGAAATTCAAATTTTCCGATGACCATCCCTGACCTTCTCATATGTTTGATCCCCCTCCCCCCTCCCTGTGTTCCAAAAGTGACCCAGTTAAAGAGTGATGGAGTGCATTAATTGTCCTGCCACTGCAACTACTTTCTAAGTTAGAAAGGGTTGATAGAAGATTACAAACCTGTGATATTCATCGGCTTGGCCGTGTAGTTAATGTGAAAATGTCCTTCATAGAACCATGTACGTTTATGGAGTTTCAGATACATATTATGCCCGCTGGAGTGGAAAACACGTTCCTTTGTAGAAGCTTCACAAAGGATCCCAAGGAGATCTGCTGACTGGTTTAATCCATCACGAATCTCGATATATATGCCACGTAAGCAATTGAGGAACCCATTGTCCACGCGAAAAGTTATGGTGACTTCCACGTAATGCTCCTCAGGGCCGGAACTGTAATATTGTAGGTGCCATCTGATCTCAGTTTTACTGTTCCCCCAGTATTTTGAAAGGATACTTTTCCGTATGCTGCAGCTGGGAAAATTAGTCACATTACTTAAATCCAATCTACTGAGCCGTTAAAGATACTGATAGTTTGTAAAACTCATTTCACACGGAAAGCAATCTGAGAAGAAAATCAACCACTTCTTAGACTACCAGTGATTATGTTTCCATCTCTGAAAATCCGCCACGACAGCCCTTGTCTAGTGCCTTAAAAATTCTGAAAAGAGGATTTATTCAGCCATGCTGATACTCGTGGTAGCTGTTTATCAAAGCACGTCCTCTATGTCCATGAAATAATTCAAAATATTTTGTCTTTGAAGTTCCACGTTTCAATGCAAAACATTTTTTTACATTTGAAATAAACCTTTGCAGCTAGGGTCACGCGACCACAATTTTCCTAAAAATATTATATATTATGGGCTATAACTTAAAGGATGCCACAAATGTAAAGAGCACATCAAAATACCAAAATGGCCAAGTGTGAGGCCCTTGGGATTAAAGAGTAAGTTAATACGTCAGCTTCGATTTTCGAAAAAATTCAGAGGAACCCTATGGAAAATGTTCCTGGAGAAGTAGGTCTTGCTCCCCAACAAATTTTTCCATACAAATATTCTTCTTTTTAAAATGCAAACCCGTAATAAAATCTCATGTTTTAATGCCAGGGGCCTCAAACTTGGCCATTATGAGGTTCTCGCCATACGTTTTCTATTCTGGCATTTTTTTTAAGTTATAGCTTATAATTTTATTACGAATCAGTGTGCCCTTGTAAAGTAATTAGATTATTCGCTTTCGATTTCTATGTTTGATAGTTGACTCGGGCTGCACCCTTGTCTAATTTGGCGTTATAGAAATTGCACACCAATAATCTAATATTTAAAGAGGAACACAATTTTAAATCAATCAGCGCATGTATTTGTTTTGAATTTTTTTTTTGTAACTTGCATATAGCTTAGTCATTGCTGTTAAAACTGATCGCCAATTTGAAGGAGTTTCATTTTGTTTTCTTTCCCCATTTGCATTAGACGAGTACACAATTAGCCAATCAGAAGCCCTGTCCACTGTCCTGATCTCTTACAACATCAGGCCACCCACCAAATATCGTCGGATTTTTGGCCGAATTTCGATTTGGTAAATAACTGACCGGACCTTTGTTGGTATGGTTCAGTGACTTATTTGGCCCGGTTGTCCTCGCCAAGTCAACAAGTAACACTTACAAATGATAACAATCAACACCCAGGATACTTTACTTCCCAATAACGACTTCATGTCATTCAAATCTGAAAAATAGTAAGAAAAAATAAGTTAGGTAATAAAATAAACTGTTTCACATTGTAGATAAAAACTAAAATACTTAACAACAGAGTGAAATCTTTGACTTGAAATAATTACCATTGCGAATTCAACCCTGTACCAAGAGAGGGGGTGGAAGGGGTTTCAAGTACCCAAACCGATTGAAAACTTTTCTTTCTTCAACAGCGTTCATGAGCTACAGGTGGATATATATTTAGCAACTATGTTTTTAAAGGCTTTTCATCCAAATTTTATTTTTTATTGCTTGAATTACTGTTTTGGTTAGATTTTGGATTTATGAAGGGTTCATTTTCTATTAAGTTAACATCTAAAATCTTTGATACTATCTGTATATTTTTTTTTTGATTTTTTTTTCTAAAAAATTATTTTTAAAAATAAATAAAATCACTTAAAATATACATAAGCAAGTAGGAAAATATCAAAATGGTGTAATAATTAACAGGAAAACTGTTACATTTCATAAACAAAAACAAACTAAAGTGAGGAATAAATAATCAATGAAAAGAAAAAAAAATAGAATTCAAGATGATGCTCAGCCTGTTTCAGCTGCTTATTTAATACGGTTTTTTCCCCACGAATATGTGCAGCTTTCATTAAACTAAATTGTACCCTATTAGGTGCAGACACCAAATTGGTAAAGCACTTTTTACAACAAAGTCTTCGGCTTATTTGAGATTGTTGAAGATGTTGAAATATGTGAGAGTTCCTGTCTCTACTCATGTGCTCACACATTACTACGGAGGGACATAAACATCTTGGCGCAGCTCTTGGATCAAGGTCTTACTTTGAAGAACATGTTGGTGAAAAAGTTGAGGACTGGGTTAGCCAGGTTATGAAGTTGGCGGAATTCGCTGTGTCTCAGCCCCAGGCAAGCTATGCGGCTCTTACGTTCGGCCTACGGCACCGGTGGACGTACTTTTTAAGAACACTTCCCGACATCGCTGACTTGCTAGAGCCTTTAGAACGCACCATCTCAGATGTTCTGATTCCAGCGCTTTTGGAGCATCAAGTCACCGAAACAAAGCGTGACCTCCTCGCGTTGCCTGTGCGCATGGGTGGCCTTGGTTTAGTAGGTCCCGTCAACCATTCCCGACAGGAATATGAGGCGTCCATCAAAGCAACCGCCCCCCTTGTGAAACAGATTGTCAAGAAAGCAGCAGAGCCACCTAATGACGAGGATGTCGCTGGCGCGCAGCGATGCTCGCGTCAAGAGAAAGCTGACCGTGCGCGGCGTGACCTAGAAGACGTGACTAATGCCCCGTTCACACCAAAGCTTAAACATGTTTAAAAGCTGTTTAGTTAAACACGGTTTAAAATTATTTTCTTTATAAAAGTTGCTTACT
>JAHPZR010011051.1:7500-12500 GCA_019787425.1 Platygyra sinensis | reverse complement strand
TCATGCTAACGGACTGTGATTGGTAAATTTCGATCCGATCTGTCGATCGATAATATGTATGATTGACGGAAATTTTAGAAACGTTTCCACGAGTGTTTTGTTTTCGAAAGTCGCGTATCAACGAAAACGGTGGTAAGAAATGATTCGAGGAAGAACAAAAAATAGGTAAAACTGAATGTGCTCTCCTTTGTCTGACTTTGTTTCGTTATCACTTGAGTCAAACATTCACTTTAAAGCTACAATTTTAGGAAACGATAAGTGAAGAACATGAACAAACTTCATTAAATGCTTGCAAGAAGATTATTGTCGCTCGCTCTTGACAGTCAGTACGACGAATTTACCAGCATAGACAACAGTGAGCTTTTAATACAGAAAGCAAATTAACAATACCAGTCAACAGCGGTTCTGCATTATCTTAAAACCAGACGTTTTGACAATAATGTCTATCAGTCTTCTGACATATTTTTATTATAAACGAGGCTTCAACTACTAAAATTGTCAAATATTTCATCAATGGCCTGTTTTCTTTCCAAAGGAAGTTTTACTAGCTGTTTATCGTGGTTTCTTGGTTTTATATTCCTTGAAATTTTATGTTTGATTGTTTGTTTATATTTTTGACATGATAGTAGCCTAAATTAAGTTCCATTTATCTTATGTCGACTATTTACTCAGCAATTTAGACATGTTATAAAGTAATACAATCACGTTAGAAATTATTGTTAAAAAAACCCGTTTACTCATTTCTCTTGGAACTAGCACCTTTTGTCAGGAGATTTTCATAAGGAAAGCGTGAACTATGAACATCCGCATATGCTGCAGTAAGAAAGTAAGAGATCATCGAAACTCGCTCTCTGGATCGGCTGTTGATCACAATCTTGAAAATGAACATTTCAAATTAATACCCGTTCATCTTACGTCACTGTCGAGTTAATTATTCAGACTCTTAAGAACTGGATCTATTGGCAAACATCTGTACCTTCGTTTAATCAACAGTTTTTAAAATTTAATCTGCACATGCCGGGATGACTCTTTATGGTAGATATCGTGCTATAAAAAGCCTTGCCAAACTTTGTGACAGGTATGTACCCCACGGTACATTGAAATGTAAAAATATGTCAGGCTTTCATGTTTTTAACCAAACGTTTTTGAAATGCAACACTTTGAGTATAAAAGTGTCTGATATACATTATTAAAATGTTTCAGTAATTGTCCTCTCTATCATTCGGTTCTAATCTTGAAAGCCATCTATGCTGCCATTCTATATATAATAAAAGACAATATTTACATGACTATTGAAAGTTTGATCACCCCTTTTATCTGTTAAATAATTTGAATTTTGTTTCCCACAGCCAATGCCGTTTCGTTTTCTCTTATTTTTCTTGAAGCTGTACATCGCCAGCTGGAGTTTATTTTATGAAAAAAACAATTTGCGATTTGAAGAAAACGCCCTTTTGAAAATGATTATTAAATAATTTTAAATTGCCACCATTTTTTCTCCTTTTGCCTTTTTAAGAAATGATTCGAAAAACAATAAAAACATATGTAAAACTGAATGTTTTGACGAATCAGTTGGGATCAATATCAGTATCTGGGCAACTGCGCACCTACCCTTCCCTAACCCAACGCGTTATAATAAGTTAAAAAGTTAGTGTTACTGTTGGGTTAGGGAAGGGGTAGGTGCGCAGTTGCCCAGATACCGATATTGATCCATCCGTTGTTTGACTTGGAAATAGTAAGAACGTGCTCTCATTTGTCTGACTTTGTTTCGTCATCGGTTGAGTCAAATATTTGCATAAAAGCTATTATTCAAGATACGATAAGTAAACAACATAAACAAACCTCATTAAATGCTTGCAAAAGATAATTGTCGCTCTTTGTTGACAATAAGTACGACGAATTGACCAAGATAAGCAATATAATTTTTACGCAGAAAAGTAAATTAAAAATACCAGTCATCAGCTGTTGTACATTATCTTATAACCAGACGTTTTAACGATACTGCCGGTCAATCTTCTGACATTTTTCTCATAATTAACTAGGCTTAAACAGCTAGAATTCTGGCCTGTTTTCTTTCCAAAGGAAGTTTTACTAGCTGTTTATTGTGGTTTATTAGTATAAGATTCCTAGTAATTTTATGCCGTTTAATTGTTTGTTTATATTTTTTTTAAATGACATGACAGTCCATTCATTCATTCACAGTAACCTGAGTTGAGTTCCATTTATCTTATGTCGATTTTTTACTTACCAATTCAGACATTTTATATAGTAATACAATCACGTTAGAAACTATTGTTGAAAAATAGGCAGTCAATGACTGCATGTGGCTACTGCTGTTATTATTTAGAACACTGCAGTAAAACAAATCATATTGCAATAAAAGGGGTCATAAAACGAGCTAATATGAAAACGTTTTTGCACTCGTAGCTCATTAAAAACATGCCGACTTGTTTCTTGCACCGCGCAAAATATGCCGATCTCCAAATTTGTATAGATCAGACTTTCGGTAGTTTGAATTTATGTCTTACCTCTAAGTTAGTTGGCTTTAGATGAAGGGTGCAGAAGAAAAAAACACCGTGATTTTGAAGTAAAATTGTGCAGGAAAATTAAAACTTCGATTGTGCGGGTAATTGTGCGAGATTATTGACGAGCCAATGTTCTTGCCAAGTTTTAAGGAAATTCTGCATTAACAATAGTACTGCCAAATTTACTTCACTAGTAGTTCAAATATACCTAGCAGGCTTAGCAATCGCCAATTCTTTTGAAAAAAACTGCGTTTGACTGCTTAGGAAAATCACGTTGCGTGACGCGAACTAGACGAGTGAAGCCAAAATAAATAGCAAAACAGACCGCCGCATCTTCGCCTATAAAATTAAGAATACTCCTGCCTTGATTCAATAAAAGTATGGAGCTTGATTATTTCTTCGCAAACTGCGATAGGAATCCCAAATTCTCGGAGGTTATTTTCAAAAAACACAACTTGAAAGTTTATGCAAATTATGTGCAATGTAATTTGACGGGCTGTTATAGGCCTTTTGCAACAGTTGGTCACGTGACCGATAATTTCTAAACTTTTAGCTGCAGCTAAATGAATTTCAGAGCTGCAAAGAGCATGTTCTAAATAGCCAGGACACCAATTTTCAGACCAATGCCGTATAGGGTTGAGATTTAATGACGATTTGAATATTGCAAAAATTAGAAGGTTTTGTATGGAAGCGAGGAATCTTTGCCCTCCAGAAACCTTTTCTGTTATCAATCACAACCAAAAGAAACTGCTGGCATATAACTATTGGAGACAGAAAGAGGGGTAAAATATTAGGAAGAATGGAAATTTTTAGGCCCTTACACCGAAAGGCAAAGATTTTATGGCAGCTTGAAAACTTGCAAAATTACAAGGATTTGTATGGAAAACCACTGGAGCGTGACTGGAGGGCAAAGCGACTTCTTCTCATACAAATCCTTCTAATTTCTAACGCCCATAAAAATTTCCCCTTAAAAGATATAAACCTGAAAATTTGCATGTAAGCTTATTTGGAACTGTTCTTTCCATTTCTGATAACATTATGCATTACCAATGATTAATCAGTGTGTTCTTGAAAAACACGTCACGTGACCAACTGTTGCAAAAGGCCTATTAGACTGTTGTTTTCGCGAGGGAGTTTATCACGATTCGTCTTGGTTCTCTCGAAAGAGATTATTCGCTCTTCAGAGGAGTTATAATTCTTGAAAAGGGTTGAAGATCGCAACACGGCAGATATGGCTGCACAATTCACTTCGATCGCCACGACCAGTAAACGAACTCCGAACAATTTCTGCTAGCATACACGCAGCCGGAAAGTGTTTTTAAAATACCACATACCCGGCAGTCTGAAGTTATTCTAGAATCTACACGGAAAAACTCCTCAAGTCCTTCTAAAAACGGTAGATTTTTGTTTAGGAATGTCAAGCGATTTCAAATATAATTTTTGCTATATTCGATTACCAGTCGAGCAAAACCGAGAGAACACAGAAATTCGAGTGTTCTTTCATTCCGAACACCGGATCGATTTCTATTCGATTACCCGTCACGAAGACCGAATAGTTCCAAACACAATTCGAAAATTGGACACTCTAGTTACTTACGCACATGATAGCAATATAGCTACAGCTGCCAAGCAGCAGTAGCCACAAAAACCGTTTACTCATTTCTCTTGGAGCTAGCACCTTCTGTCAGAAGATTTTCTTAAGAAAAACGTGAGCTATGGACATCCGCATATGCTGCAGTAAGAAAGTAAGAGATCAATGGAACTCTATGGACCAGCTGTTGATCACAATCTTGAAACTGAACATTTCAAATTAATACCCGTTCATCTTACGTCACTGTCGAGTTAATTATTCAGACTCTTAAGAACTGGATCTATTGGCAAACATCTGTACCTTCGTTTAATCAACAGTTTTTAAAATTTAATCTGCACATGCCGGGATGACTCTTTATGGTAGATATCGTGCTATAAAAAGCCTTGCCAAACTTTGTGACAGGTATGTACCCCACGGTACATTGAAATGGAAAAAAAAATGTGTCTTTTATGTTTTTAACCAAACGTTTTTGAAATGCACCGCTCTGGGTATAAAAGTGAATAATATACATAGAAGATATTACACGGTGGCGAGAATATATGAATTTTATGCTCGAGTGGCAAGAACAATATCTCACGAGTGAGCGAAGCGAACGAGTGCCGAGATATTGTTCTTGCCACCAGAACAAAAAATTCATATCTTCAAGCCAACGTGTAATGTTCTTTTTATTATATGGAGAAACCATTTCAACAAAAGCAAAAGGCAGGAGTCGTGACGTCATTGAACGATACGGCACTCACAAAGGTGACATACAGGAAATACGCCACCCGGGTCCCGGATGCAGTGGCTTATGGAATCTACGTGTGGTTTAGTTCCCAGTAAAACACTCTCCTCCATATAATAAATTATTATAATGTTTCAGTGATTGTCCTCTCTAGCATTCGATG
>JAHPZR010011051.1:0-2500 GCA_019787425.1 Platygyra sinensis | reverse complement strand
TCTTTTCATCTCCTCATTTTCTAGTCTTTCGTATATCACCCCTGGGTTTAGTTCCTAAGAAAGTCGTAATAGCGGAGCTTCAGCGAAGCACCATACTTAAAAAAAAAATATTGGTAACTCATCAAGCCGAGAAAGTTTGGTTATGACGTCAGCGTACGAGCAATCTAACGCCGTCCGTACAGACTCTGGGGGAGGAGGAGGGGTGTCTCGAGGTAAGCCTCACGGGGAATCTATGGAATGCCATCTTTTCTCGGAAGGTTTGTCAGAAAAAAACATTCATTTGTATTTGTTATGTCAACAATCGATCGGGGGCGTTCATCTAACGTTGAAGATAGATCGATTTTATCTTAAGCAGAACATGAAAGAGAACTACAGAGGGCAAGAATTAACAGCTAAAAACGTGGCGAAGAAGATCGGGAAAGAGCGGCCCAGCAGGAGCTAGCAGGGATAGAAAGAAGGCGAGAAAAGCTTAGTCCTAAACAATGTGGTGAATCTTAAATCAAGTCAGTGCTAGCGAAAGGAGATGAAATAATATCGAACAATACCGTCAGGCAGGGTAAGTGAGAGCTTTAGGAAAGAACTGAAATACCAGGATAATTGACTCAAAAGACTACAGAACTTCGCGCGTCGAGATATGATGTACAAACATGCAAGAAAAGTCGCATGATTTCATCAGGTGATCAGCAAGAGAAATCAAACGTGTTTTGTGTGTTTAGAGAAATTACAAAACGGAAAACACAGTGGGAAAAAGTTGATTCGTTGATCTATCGAAAAGATTTGTTCAGTTCAGTCTTCGCAACTTTTGCTGGAGGTTCTTTGGATAGGATTCACACTGAGGTGAACTGCCAAATTGTGGTAAGCGACTTTGTTTACATAAAAAAAAAATTGCGTTTTCCACAAAAATTATCCAGTTGCTTCAGCAAGATTAACTACTTAATAATCGAGAGTGAGGTCGTTACGGGAAAATCTCAAACTGAGGCCTTGCCGTATTGACCGAGCGATAGCGAGGTCAATACGGTAGGCCGAGGTTTGAGATTTTCCCGTAACGACCGAACGGTCGAGGTTATTAAGTTGTCTATTATATGGCTAAACGGTTCTAAAGAAAGAAAACAACCTAAATTCAAGAGCAAGTCGTTACTTCACATCCGGTGATGCGCGCGCTTATCTATTCATTCATCTTTCCAAACCGTCACACCGGCCGCACAACAGAATTCAGCGAACTATTTCGCGTACTCCGTCAGGAAAATATATTTATTTTTGGAAAACAATGATCAATACGGCCGCAAAAAGTATTTTAGTACCGTTGTGTTACTTTATGACGAGAGAATTTTCATTGACATTCTCAAGAATCAACCGTCAAATGTCAATTCCTACAGAAAGGTGCTTCAAACTTGCTCAAAAGCCGTGTGGCCGTGTCGGGTAAAAGAAAATACAATTTAAACGGAATCAGCACTAGTCTTCGTCGTCACTTTCGATGAAAACTCTTCGCCTTTTCTGAGGTTCCTGGGTTATAGTTACTGGCCCGTTAAAGTTCTTGAACTGGCGCTCAGAGATGCTGCGAATGTCCACACCGGAAAAAAACCGCTCAGCTGTTTAAATCTGATGGTCCTTGAGGATGTTTAAACTGGCTTGCGATACAGCAAGAAAATTTGTTAATGTGACTGCTGTACTGCTCTTGTGTCACCAATTGCCTTTTGAATGGTGAAAGGACAGTGAAAGGAGACCTTCCTTCGGATAGGAACCTCTTATGTACATGTATACTTCGCTGCAAGCCCGACAGGGGGTCAGCTTCATTCATAATCGTCGCCATCCGTTTTCCGATATCTATAAAAAACTTTCCCAATAAGTGGTTAAGGACAGCAGCCGGTAAGTCCAAAACTTCTACTATGCTTCCTTTGTTTATTGACGACAAATATCGCTGAAATGTTTTCATTTCACTGGCAGTTTTCCTTTCCTTTCGTGGTTTTGCTCTTTAATGTATGAACATTTCAATTCCTTCCTGCCGAATTAACTCGTTCGCAATTTGCCGATGTAACTTCTTTTTTCCCTTAAAATAGTAATATAATTAACTCTCTGAATGTTAATCGTCACTCATCGTCTTGTATCACAACGATTTTCAGTGTAAATAAAGCAAATGTTGTCTAGCTTTGGATAACCTTTCGTGTTTTTTCCTCTCCGCCTAATTTGCATAATCCGTAATCGGCCCGTGGGCATTACGGGAGAATAATGCCCTGGTGTGAAGCTGCACTTAGCCAATCAGAGCGCGCGTTATATCGCCTACAAACACTAGCCATATAATAAAAGTTTATAAGTTAAGGTTATATCAATGAAAGGTGTAAAGTCTCATTGATATTCTGGTTTGGAACCATGCTGTGACAGATTTTTTTTTTTTTATATTTTTATTTATTATTATTATTATTATTATTATTATTATTATTATTATTATTATTATTATTATTATTATTATTATTATTATTATTATTATTATTATTATTACTGC
>JAHPZR010011049.1:0-15101 GCA_019787425.1 Platygyra sinensis | reverse complement strand
TTTCATCAGCTTAAAAACATAGCTTTAATTAATACACATTTTTATATTATTTGAAACAATGCTATGGTGAATGAAGTTTATGTGGTAGTTCATTCACTATAATGGCTGGTGGAAAAAGTAATTTTAAATGTTTTTTTTAATTTACTGTACAGCGCCGCAAATGATCCCCAGACCGAATGATCCCAAATGGACCGCAAATGATCCCGAACCGCAAATGATCCCCGATGTGGACCGCAAATGATCCCGTTGGAAAACGAGGAATGGCATGGAATTTGTTCCTCGGGTCGTGGTTTCAATTTTTAACATAAACAGAAGCAAGTCATAACTAACCATATTCTATATGGATATACTGAAATCCCATGATAAAGAGTTCTTCGGATAATTACCGTAAAAGCTCTGCGGAATGCCTTGCAATCGGCTTTTGTCTATATATAGCCATAACATTTCATAACAATTTAACCGAAGCGAAAATTGCGAACGAATTAATAACGTCAGTTCAGTCACTCAATATCCAACTAAGTCGTGTCTTATTTCCTGGCCTGCACGTTTGGCCAAATCTTGGGTGCTACAGACTTTTCATGTGCGGTTTCCGGTTTTGGTCAATCACGCGAAATGAAATACTTTTGTCATCGATGTTGAAAGTCAGTAGCAAGGAATTCTAACGGATATAGTTCATGGTTGTAGTGGTGTAACCTATCCGTATCTCATGAAGGAAGACTTCTTTAGTCTGAGAATCTTACACGAAAACAGCTACGCTGCCATTCTACTTCTAGTTTGTAATGATATGCGGTTTTTCGGTTTTCGCATTTTTCCCACGGGTAATGAAGGCAAGTGTTAGATCGCTCTACATACTATGTAAGTTGACCAATCAGTGCTCCTGTCCAGAATTTCTGGCTGCAAGTGGCAGATACGAACTAAAAGTCAAACTGGCTTGTAGTGTTGGGAAGCAGAATTTCTAGCTCGTTCGCAGAACTAAAAGGTCATGAACATGTCGCGAATGCTGTTACTGTTGGTATTAACACTTGCTTTGTATATTGTTTCTCGCGCCTTTGGCGCAGTATAATGATGAGGATTTGAAATCAGATTATTTAACATGAAAATGGCATCCAAATAAAATCTACGGAAGATTTTATGTCTTAGTTTTGGTAGCATTAAGCTGTTATTGTTGTAGATCGAGCTTGTTGAGAAATAGTATTGCTGTCTACGAGCTTTGATTTTTTCCAGTAATTTTTTGAAGAATTGTCAAGAAAAATAAGATGAATTTGTCGATAGTTTACGTCGTCAGAAGATCTTTTCTTAAGTTTATCTAATTCATCGTTTAGTTGATGAAAATGAATAAATTTAAAGACAAAAAAAATCCAGGAAACCAAACTCCATGCCATTCCTCGTTTTCCGGCGGGGTTCATTTGCGTCTCGGGATCATTTGCGGTCCAGTTTGGGGATCATTTCCGGTCTGGGGATCATTTGCGGCGCTGTACATGTACATTACTCGAAATCATATCTGTCGCACCAACACTTTGGAGCAAAGTGCCTAGTGAAATACGGGAGGAGGACAGTTTTGAACGTTTAAAGTCTAAATTGAAAACACTCTTATTTAGAGTAGCTTATTCTATGAAGAATTCGTCATATCTTTCAGTCTTTTTATTGTATCCAGAAGTTCAAATAATTATTTTAAAACTGCTTTTTTAATCTTTTGAACTTTTAACTGTTATTATTTTTTTGTTGTTTAATTTGTAAGGGGCATTTTATCATATTCACATGTTAATTTACGCCTACAAAATATTTAACAATTTGACCCGTTGCTCTTCCCGGCTACGGGTCTATAGCCCATGAGGCGAAGCCGATTGGCCTATGGACCCGTGGCCCTTGAAGGCGATCAACCTCGTTCCCAGGGCCTTTTCACTGGCTCGAGAAGGCCCTGGGAACGAGGTTGATAGTCCCCTAGCATTAGGCCACTTGTTGGGTGATATCCAGCGTTGAAACAATTCTGTACCCAGATCTCTCACGGTAAAGTAGGCAAGCAAACATATCAGGGGGAACCACGTTCCCGAGTCCCCGCATCCGTGAGGCCCAACGCTCTCCATTCCCACGTCGCCAGGTCGCCGCGTCCCACGTCCCCGAGTCCTGCGTCTCAGTCCACACATTACCGTTCCACTTTCAGTCACAGACCACCCTCCAAGGGCTGGCCCACACCTTCGCAACAGCGTGGCCAAACGCGCGCAACATGTTGCACCAGAGCGCTTATGGTTGCATCCAACAATGTTGGGATATGTTGCGGTGTTATAATTTTCACAGGTGAATATAAGAATTAGACATTCTGATTGGTTGAAAGCTCGACTTATGACGTTTATTCACAGCGCTAGGCTGTGAATATAGCGTTTGCGGAGTGCTGAGGGTAAAAAAAGTCTAAAACCAAAACAAAATAAGACTGTAAAAGAAAGGTAAAAGCGAATTAAAAGAATAATTAAATACAATAATAAACTAGAAAAAGAAATTTAAGAAATAAAGAGGATAATTATTAAAAAAAATACGCAGCGCCTGATGTGGAGTGTTCATATATCGCGTTTATTTCATTCAGTCCAAATGGTATATTCAACTCACGATTTCCATAGTTAGCAGTTCTCTTTAAAGAAAAAAATAAAGAATTGTCCTGTGTTGACCAAGTCTAGAAAACGTGGGAAATAACAGAAATTACAGAAAACCAGTGGTTTTCCGTAAAACAACTTAGTATTGCCAAGCGTAACACAAGGGTTGAATGACACTGTTGGCAGCCGTGAAATTTAAACATTGATTTTTGAGCGGCCAGCAAATATAAGTTGCAAAGGCTCCTCAATGCACAATGAATGTCACAACGTAGAATGATTTTTCCAAGGTGTACTATATTTCGGCTGGCTAAACCAGCCTTCTTCGGGTACAATGAAGAAGGCTGGTTTGGCCAGCCGAAATATAGTACACCTTCAAAAAATCATTCTACGTTGTGCCGGTTTCTGCCTTCATATTCTTGAAGCCGATTAGATCACTACATTGATCCAACGTATACCAGCAGGATCATCGTTCCGGTTGCTGCTTAAACATTTTATAGTCTCATTGATACTTCTGGATAAATTGACAATGAAACACAACGGACAACTAGTACAATAGGGTCGGGCAACCCACGGGAATTTGACTGTGGCGTATATCTCTAGGGTGGGGATTTTAATCGGACATCATGCATTTGATCTTTCAATTTTATATAGTAGAAGAGAAGTAAACCATTTGTTTCTGCGAATTTTGACAATACTTTTTCGCCCGGGGGTGGGGATTTTGATAATTTCTCTTAGAAAATGTCAAAATCCCCACCCTATGCCCGAACCCCCCCCCCCCCCCTCGGGCTTGACACTGATAGGTGCATAATCGTCGATCAGTCATCATGAAATCAAAAGCGAAAATCAGTCCTGTCCAGATGCAGATGTCGGTTCCCCAATAAGGAATATCAAATATTTGGGAGACAGTGATACCACATACTGACAATTATTTATAGTAATGGTTAATACGTTTTGCATAATGTGAACAATTTAATCGTTTCAAAACAAAAATAGTACTCGTGCAGATGACCAGGGAGTGACTGCCCCGCTTATTGCCCCGGTAGGGGATGCTAAGACCGTGACTTACAGCGAATACCCCGCCTGTATCTGAGGTGAAAGCCCAACCTCGTTCCCAAGCCAGGGAAACGGCCCTGGGAACGAGGTTGGTGAAAGCCCCCCAATCCCACGCTAAGGCCCGAATTTTGGGGGGGGGGGGGGGGGGTTGGTCTGGGGGTTTCAAATGACTGGCACATTATAGGCGCTTTACATTCGAGCAAATTCTCCGGTTTGAAGTTCCGGGTATTCCATGTTGACGAATGGAACAGTATCTTCCGGTTCCTTGGACTAGCCCGTCTCAGCTCAATGGTCATCAGGTTTTAAGTTTGGCGCTTAAATACGAAATTAAAAGGAGGACTCTTTTACCTTTGTTTACTTGCTTTCAGGTTTCTCGATCGACGACGCTAAAGTTGAAATAAACGATGTATTAGGTGAGGGTGACAATAAAATATTCAACGTAAGAATTTAAAACGAGTCCGCGACTGCATTTAGGGTACGATACCTTTTTATTTCCTGACGAGTTCAAGAGTCGATTTCGAATGACGAGCGAGCGAGCAGTTTATATGCTCACATTTCACGTAGCTCACAGGTATTTTCGCAGTACTCACTAAAGCTTGTTGAGGCATATCCACTGTAATGATGTTCAACTAAGATATTTCAGTCGTTTGTCAGACAGAGCACTAATTAATTATGTTGAGAAGCTTGAGCATCAGCCATGTTGAATTCGATTTCCAGGCTCGGAGAAACTAGGCCCGAGCAGGAATGGTTGAATGGAACGGAATTTTCCGGTTATTCCGATTTTCCCCAAAAGAGGGTGCACTCAAAACGTATTCCTAAGTTTTCGAAAACTTTTTCCGGAATTTTTACCGTTTCATTCAGTTTCGGACCAGAAATCTCGGAATTTTTGGTCGCATGGAAAGCGCCCTATATCCTATATAGGCTAGGTCTAAAACAGGGAACGGGGAATGGAGGAACGGGGATCAAAAGGGGAAATCTCTAAAGGGGATCTATAAAAGGGGGAATCTCTAAAAGGGGGAATCTCTAAAACGAGGAATCTCTTAAACGGGGAATCTCTAAAACGGGGAATTCTAAAATCTCTAAAAGCTCTGGGGGAAATCTCTAAAGGGGGAATCTCTAAAATCTCTACTGAAAAAAAAGGGAATCTCTGAAAGGGAAAATCACAGGAAGTTCTTGGCCGAGGAACCCGAAATAAATAAGAACGACTGAATTTATTCATTAGTCGGGCGAGGCCGACTTTAAATTTACCCTGCATTTCTCCACAAAACTCAGTCACGTGCAATGGGGAATACCGCAGACCCGTCATAAAGGCTCAACCTTCTTCCCACGATGTCGAAGCCAATGGCGGATACGTCGCGGAATATCTTAACAAATGGTGTAATCTCTTCTACGCTCAAACATACAGACCCACACACCGTTCGCGGTAGATCCACTCAAAAAAATGGCGTGTGTAATGCGGAGCATATATTTCGAAACGGGTTGTTCCCCGAACTCAAAAATGATAGCAAACGAATCAAATGATTTAGCGGATTTAGCGAAGGTCTTACCAGAATCATACCAGAAATAAAATGAGTTCTCAGTGAACAGAAAATGTAGACACAAAGATGTCGTGTTGGACTGCGAAGCTAAAAGTAGCTTTCATCAGAGTGAGGATAAACGTAAAACTTAATTGTCATAAGCTTAGGTCTAGTTATGTAACGTCTATCTTGATTACTAGGCTTACATTTCGCTATGTTTTTGCTCAAACTGAGTACATTATCCGCAGCTATTTTCTCTTTGTTTCTTTAGTTTTGTCGCTTTTATGCGGGAGGTCAACATGAATTTTTCATTATTGTTTTTTTTTCAGTATTCGTTATCAGACGTTGATATCAGACGTTGTCAAGTTTATTTTAGCCTTGTTTATTGTTCGATAGACCGGAAATGTGAAGTAATCTAAATTTTGTTTATGAAAGCCGTCATTCTCTGGCTCGCCATGAATACCTCCAAGGTGGTCAACAGGAGTTTTTCTTTATTGTATTTTGCAGCATTCGTTATCAGACGTTGATATCAGACATTGATACGTTTACTTTAGCCCTGTTTATTATTTGATAGACCTGAAATCTTAAGTAATCAAAATTTTGTTCATGAAAGCCGTCTTTCTCTGGCTCGCCATGAATACCTCCAAGGAGGTCAACAGCAGTTTTTCATTGTATTTTTCAGTATTCGTTATCAGACGTTGATATCAGACATTGATACGTTTCTTTTAACCTTGTTTATTGTAAAGGAATCAAAGTTTTGTTTATGAAAGCCGTAGTTCTCTAGCGTTCTCTAGCTTGCTAAGAATACCTCCTAGAATGTCAAACAATCGGATGACACTCTTCCCACGCGTTAACCGTTGAGTTGTAAATATTTTGGTTACGATACTGAAATGTGGCATTTCTAAACGTTGTCTTATAACTGCGGTGTATTTACAATCAGCTGAGTAGAACAATAAGTAGTGTGGTTCACTAATAGTTATCATGCACGATTAAACTTGCATATTTCTGTATACAGTCTAACCTCAGATTGCGGCAACCTCTCATAAGCGACCGCCTCTCCTCTCCTTTTAGGGTAAATATTAAAAATATTTATTTTGGAACGTACAAACAGTCTCAAAACAGCACAACGTTGCGGATTGCAGAAAGATGATCTCGTTATTTCACGGGGCCGCTTAACACCCTGAAGAAGGCAGTAATGCAGAAGCGTCGGTTGATTTACACCACCATTAAAAAAATTATGCCACGCCCACAAACGAGGACCTTGGACAAACAAGTAACTGGTCAAAACTAGTAGCAGCATATCTTCCTGTAGCCCGACTTACGATCTTAGATCGTCTTGTTGTAATTATATCGCGCGCTAAAGCATATCTGTTCAGCCGGCTACTGAGTTGGGCGGTTCAAATTCGATTCTTACTCTTTGAGATCCGCTACATCGACAGAAGAATCGAACCGTCTGGATTCATCTGAACTCATACATACATACATTTATTTGGTAAAGCAGGTTAAGTTACATATAATGGCAGCGAAAGGCTGATGTGGACCTGCATCTAAAATAAGTTAAATAAAAGTAAGATGATGTAAAATATATGAATAAAGTCAAGTTAAAAATATACATAGTGATCGTGTTTATTAGCTATCATAGGAGCTCTAAATGAGAAATTATTTATGTCCTTGGAAAATCTACGCAAAATTTGCTTGAATTTATCTTTACTTATCGACTCATTTATATTAATTAATCTATTGAGAAATGTCCAAATTGTTGGTCCTCTACTCCTGACTGTGACGTTTTTAAATAGTTTCGCAGCGATAGATATTTGTCCTAGCGTTATCAAGTACGAATGGAAAGACTTGCTACTAATGACACACACAATAGGTTCATGGTTTTATGGCTACGCTTGATTTTTGAGGTTTGCGTGACGCGACATGATGGTGAATAAAAAAGACAGGCCAAACACGACTCCTACGTACGTGGCATTTGTACATTTGGCGTTTATTTTTCGGTATTTCGACCTTTTTGTCGCTTCACTCTTGTTTATGAAGGCCATTTCGTATTGTGTTATAAGGAGAAAACTAGAGCCGTAAGATCGTGTTACGACAAATTTTAAGAGGTCATAGGTCTGCGTGATTTCCGCTGTTATCTGCATGTCGCTTCGTCGAGTTTGACACCTGTAATTTGCCAAGTGTCATGTGTGTTATTGCATTGTTTTGGCTCATTTCTATTGCAAGATATGTTTTTAAGTCTCCAAGTATTTGCTTTTCAGGGACAAAATATGACGTTTACTGTGACTGTGTTGCTAACTTGCATTCTAAATGGTGACGCCGGGCCCGGCTGTGATTAGAACTGTTTGAATGCAAGTACAGTATATAGATTCTTGTCACGGGTATCATATTTTTCTTCAGAGAAGCCGTAGCTTTACTTCGAGAAAGTTATACGCCTGTCTAGAGAAATTTAGGGGGGACTTGGGTTGACCGTGTAAGGATGTAGACCGATTCCGAGAACATCTTCGCGACGTTGAGAAAGACGACAAAAACGCATCTAAACCGGTCGCTAGACACTTTAATCTGCCGAATCATTCGAAGCAACAATGGCGGTCTGTGGCCTCTCCCTACATCAAGGAGGCACAGAAAGCCGCAAAACTCTAGAACAAAAATTTATTTTTCAAATCGGCACTGTTAATCCTCACGGTATCAACGAACGCTTTTCATTCAACTAATTTATTCTGTTGTTTTTTCACGTTGCCAGACACCAACCAATAGCGTAGCTCCATATTTCTCTATATAAACCACACACAACCCACAATTCCTCGATTCGCTCCGACGAAGGGCTAACGCTCGAAACGTCAGCTTTCGAATCTCTTTACGGTGGCTAATTCACATTATCAACTCAGTTGATAAAACCAAATTATCCGTAATACTCCCACCGACGCAGCACCATAGTTTCTTTAGAAACTTACCCCCTCTACTCGTGTGTTGGATAGCTCCGCTCATCGTTTTATGCAGCATTTGAAGTGTTCATGGAAATATCGAGTGTATTTATAACTCCAAAGAGAAAAACTAGAAGTAGTAACAAGGTGGAAACGGTCAAACTCCCCGGCAAGTGTATCTCGCAAGTCGAACGGCGGCGACGAAATAATGGAGGCGCTGGACTTTACAGGAGGCGTTAACGAGACGTTGGATCTTATCCTTTTAAAGCTAATCAGCCTAGATTCGAAGATCGAAGAGTTAAATCTAACAGTTAAGGGAATACAAAATAAGGTCTCCCTTTATATGGAGACAGAAATTGCTTCTGTTCAAGACAGACAGAGAACTCTTGAAGGAAAATTTTCACACATGGAAAAGAATGCGGAATTTGTGGACGAGCAAATTATAGAGCTTAAGACGACTCTTCAAACCAATACGGATAAGAGAATGGATGACGTTAGTGAATGCCGTAAACAAGTCCTCTACCTCGAGGCGTACAGCCGACGGGAGAACCTAAAGTTTGAGGGTATACCTGAATTGGTGGAATCGACTGATCAACAAAATGCAATCTCACATGAAGATACGAAGAAAGTGTTGGTAAACTTTATGGAAAATGTCCTCGGAATCGAAGATGCGAAAGATATTGAATTCCAGAGGGTGCATAGGATGGGAAAGCCAAGGATGGACAGAAGTGGCAGTCGGACTATCATAGCCCGCTTTCTAAGATTTCCGGATAGAGAGAGAGTTTTTAAATGTGGACGTAAACTAAAAGGTACGGTTTACAAGATGTTTGAGGACATCCCTAAAGAATTACACGAATTAAGAAAACAGCAAATGGACAAGCTGAAGCAGGCAAGGAAGGATGGAAAGCGCGCTTTCTTTAGTAAAACTGAGCCTGATAAGCTCTATATTGATGGCAGATATGTTAAGCTGTAATAAGTAATTGGTATGCGCTACGTCTTTTATTTATTTATCTATTTATGTAGTTTTTCCCGATGTATTTACATTGAATCATGTTAGTAGAAGAATTCGCTATAAAGAAGTCCATCAGCACTTTGCTTTTGTATTCTAAATGTTTTAAGCGGTGAAGGAGCGCAACGTTGAAAGATAAGTTGAAAGTCATGGATGGTACTGTTTTGGAAAAGGCTCGATTATATTTCATTTTGGAGCATAAGGTAAGGGTTTCAATTATTCATCTCCCATTGTTTTGTGCAGTGTTTTATTGTGCTTTAAAATATGTTTCTTCAAACTCAATTGTGAATTTAATGTTATGTCTCCCATTCAGGTAATGTAAAAAACTCAAAGCATCATTTTTGTTCTTGAAAAGAACAAAAATGTTTCTCTAAGCAGAAACATATACTCAGCAAAGAAGAATGGGAAGCCCTCAAAGATCTTCGCAAAGATGACTCTATCATCATCACGAAACCGGATAAAGGAAACGGCGTTGTGATTGTAAATAAGCATGATTACTTGACCAAGATGAAACAGTTGATCTCCGATGAGACGAAATTCAAAAAACTGTCAGAAAACCCGACAAAGTCCAGAGAACAAAGTTTGATTTGTTACCTTCGTCAACTAAAAAGAGATCATCTGATTGACGACTGCACCTTTCAAAAGGTCCTACCCAATGGTTCCACACATGGAGTTCTTTATGGTCTACCAAAGGTTCACAAAACAGGGTGTCCCTTTCGTCCAATTGTTTCTTCCACGAACACTTACAACTACAACCTTGCCTCTTACCTTGTAAGCGTCCTCCAGCCTATCTCCACAAACTGTTTTTCAGTTAAAGACTCCTTCAGTTTTGCAGAATGGGCCAAACAGTACACTCACAACGGCGAATTCATGTGTTCCTTCGATGTCAGTTCACTATTTACTAATGTCCCACTGGATGAAACTATTGAAATTTGCCTTGATAAGCTGTATGCCCTCGCAAATCCACCTAGATTACCCCGATTGGTCCTGAAGAATTTACTCTTGTTTGCAACAAAGAAGAGTCATTTTGTTTTTGATGGTCAATATTATGACCAGACTGATGGCGTCGCAATGGGCTCTCCACTTGGTCCTGTTTTGGCGAACATTTTCATGTGCGATTTTGAAGAGAAATGGGTGATGAAGAACATCAATCAGCCTACTATTTGGTTCAGGTATGTGGACGATACCTTTACTCTTTTCAAGAACAAAAATATGTTTCTTGTTCTTTAAGTTGTTTTTTAAGGATTCTCCGGCTCTTGTTGTCAAATTATGCCATTACTTGTTAACTTTTCAAGTAGTATGTACAGTGTTGTTTACATATCCCTTGGATTCGATCAAAGGCGCACCGCCCAAAGAATCACACTTTTTTAGAACAAATTTTCCATCCATGCACAACGCCCATATTTTTAACGATGCATTGTTTATGTTTGTTTGCCTTTCTGATATACTTCTGCAATCCCATCTATTGGAGTTTTTAATAGGTTTTGATGACTTTGGATAAATGTAAATTGGTTTCTCTGAATGTGAGGGGCATAAGTAACTTTTGTAAAAGGAGGACAATATATACTTGGTGTAGAAAACAAAAGGCAGATTTCATATTTTTGTAGGAAACGCATTCAAAACGTGACACTGAAAAACAATGGAAAAATGAATGGGGAGGCGAGATTATAATGTCGCATGGAAGCGCCAATTCACGCGGTGCCGCCATTCTTTTCAAAAAAAGGAGTTGATTGCATTATTCATTCAAAAATTTTAGACCCAGTAGGACGTTATGTGATCCTGAAGGCGGAGATAAAGGATAAAATGTATTAACTGATTAATATTTATGCACCAAATAAAGATACCAATATTGTCGAGTTTTTAAAAGATTTAGGAGCTACCCTACAAAAAGAAAACTTAGATGAAGAAGAAAATATTATCCTTGGAGGAGACTTTAATTGTCCTCTTAATCCGGTGCTCGATAAGAAAGGAGGTATACTTTTACCGAGAAAATCAGTCGTAGCAACCATCGATTGTTTATGTGCAGACCTCGACCTTGTTGACATTTGGAGGGTTAAAAATCCTTCCACGAAAAGCTATACTTGGAGTCAAAACTCGCCGATGATTCTTTGCCGCCTAGACTACTGGCTTATTTCGAATAATTTACAGGATTTGGTGACCACAACAGATATCATTCCAGCCATTAAAACTGATCACGCGGCCATTTCTATAGAGTTCAGTATCAGTGAAAAACATATCAACGGTCCTGGCCAATAGAAAATGAATTGTTCGCTTTTGGATGATGAAGACTATGTTAGTGAGGTAACAATTAAAATACCTATTTGGCTGATGGAAGGTCAAAATGAAATAACAGACAACAGAAGCACCTGGGATTGGACTAAGTATAAAATCAGAGCTCATGCAATCCAGCATTCGAAACGAAAAGCGATGGAAAGAAAGGAAAAAGAAATGAATCTTCAAAATGAATTTGCCAAAGCTAAGCAATTATTTGATTCCGACCCTAATACCAACAATGCCAACGCTCTTAATTCAGTGAAAGAAAAATTAGAACTTCTTTATGAAGAAAAACTTCAGGGGATCATTATTCGTGCTAGAGCGCGCTGGTGGGAACACGGCGAGAGGAGTACAAAATATTTTCTTGATTTAGAGAAAAGAAACCATGTTAAAAAACATGTGCGGAAACTGAGAACGAGTGGCTCGATTATCACGGATCCTTTAATATTCTTTCCGAACAAAAGCGTTTTTATCAACAATTATATACAAGCCAGATTAAGAAAGCAGACGACACGAGAGCGACGGAATTATTCTTGAATAATTTAAATATCCCTTGTCTTACGGAACAAAGGCTATCGTGCGAGGGCAAAATAACTTCAAACGAATGTGCTAAGGCTCTGGAAACCTTTAAACTTAACAAAGCCCCAGGAAATGACGGAATTCCAATTGAGTTTTACAAAACGTTTTGGTCGCTCATAAGCGAGCCTTTTATTATATGTGCGAATGAGTGTTTTGAAAAAGGTGAAATGTCAAGTTCCCAGAAGCAAGCAGTAATTACTCTTATTGAAAAAAAGGAAAAGATCGCTCCTTTTTGGAAAACTGGAGGCCAATATCTCTTGTTAATGTTGACGCGAAAATTATGTCTAAGGTTCTAGCGACTAGGATAAAAAATGTTCTACCAAATACTATCCATCATAACCAAAGTGGCTTTGTTAAGGATCGCTACATAGGAGAAACCGTACGATCGAGCTTTGATTTAATGGATTTTACTCTTAAAGAAAACATCCCAGGTCTAATGATTTTCATAGACTTTCATAAAGCATTCGACAGTGTAAAGTGGAATTATCTTGTTACCTGCCTGGAGGCATTTTGTTTTGGTCCCGACTTTATCAGATGGGTTAAGACACTGGACAAGAATATACAAAGTTGTGTTATTAATAATGGTCTTACAACAGACTATTTTGCTTTGGAACGAGGAGTAAGACAGTGTGATCCCCTGTCTCCTTATTTATTTGTGGTTGTAGTTGAGACTCTTGCTATAGCAATTCGGCAAAATACAGCAATAAAAGGTATCTCGATTGGTAAAGAGGAAACAAAGCTTCTCCAATACGCTGATGATACGACAGCAGTTCTATCAGACAGAGATTCTGCGCATGCCCTTTTCAACCTCTTAGATGTTTTCAGGAAACTGTCAGGTCTTAAGATAAATTCATCTAAAACTGAAGGAATGTGGATTGGTTCATTAAGAAATAACAAGTCAACACCCTTTGGTATTAAATGAAGCGGCGAACCAATCAAAGCCCTTGGGGTCTATTATTCCTATGATATTAAATTATTGCACGAAAAGAATTTTATCGAGAGGTTGGACAGCGTCAAAAAACTTGTAAATCTCTGGTCTTCAAGAGGTCTTACCATTTATGGGAAAGTGACAGTTATAAAGTCTTTAATTATTCCTAAATTTGTTTACATTTTGTCACTTCTGCCTGCTCCAAAGGAAATTGTCCAAGAGTTGAACCGAATATTGTTTAAATTTTCATGGAAAGGAACGGATAAAGTAACAAGACTGTCCACGATAAATGATTACGAGAACGGCGGACTAAAAATGATCGATCTTGAAAGTATGATAAAATCATTACGGTTAGCCTGGCTGAAAAGAATCTTTGGAGAGAATGACGGTGCGTGGAAAAGCTATCTTCGAGTTTCACTGCAGCGTTACGGAGGTCTATTTTTATTTTATTGCAACTACGATATTAAAGATCATCATGTTCCTTTCTCTTTTTATTCTGAGTTACTTCAGTGGTGGTCAGAATTCCGAGACAGTTATGATACCAAAAAGAATGGCGACATATAGTGTGGAACAACAAAGAGATACAAATAACAATAAACCCATCTTTTTGAAAATGGCATAATTTATGTAAACGATCTTTTATTTGACTATTTCAAGCAAAATAGGCAAAACTAACTTTTCAACTTGGGCAGGAATTCGTCACTCCGTACCATTATACCTAAAAACAAAGGAAAGCACCACCTCCGAAATGTCCTTATTGGTAACAATTGATAACAAAGACTTTGATGTGTTAAAAAAGAAATCTAAGGACTACTACATATTAATAAAGAGCTCAAAAGCTAAGCTTCCAAACAATTCTCAATATCCGAGACAAACTTTTAATTTGTCAGAGGATCACTTGAAAAAGGCTTTCTGGCGACCGCATAAGGTGTCCTTTGAACCATACTTAAAAGCATTTCAATACAAAGTCCTTAATTCAATACTATTCACCAATACAAAGTTGTTTAAGATAGGTTACATCTCAGAGGATAAATGTTCGTTCTGTAAATTAGAACCAGAAACCCCTCACCATCTCCTTTTTCATTGTAGCCTTGTGCAACCCTTTTGGAAGGATGTCGAATATTTTTTCTATCTACTTACAAGAGAATTCGTCCATCTTACTCTGCAAGATGTCATGATTGGCATTATTTATGCAAATTACCCTTTACTGAACTACTTGATACTGGTCGCTAAATTATATATATGGGACTGCAGAAGGAATCTGACCCCTCCTATTATAAATGTCTTTAAACTTAAGGCAAAAAATAAGTATGAAACGGAAAAATTTATATGTGTTAATACTAATAGCATGGACAAATTTAATAAGAAGTGGGATTTGTGCATCGGCTTCGTATCTTAATTTCCATTCTGTTATCATGTGTTTACATGAGTGCGTATACTATGTTTTTGAACTGTATTGACTGTAATGTAACATTTGGGTAGTATGTAGCTATATAGGCATCAGACATGTATTGTAATGTAGTGTAAGTTAATGTAGTACTGTAAGTAGAGTAAGTAGTTGTTTTAGAATTGTAATTAATGTATGTGTATGTATTGTAAATATTATAAGTGAATGGTAGTAAAAAAAAAATTATGTTTCTTGCAGTATCTGATCAAGCTTGTATTTCTGGAGCTCGATGTATAGGTTTATTCCTCCTGTGATCGTTCTGATACCACAGAATTCAAATATAGCGCTTTACGCGCAAGTCTGTTGACTGTGTTGCGTTTTGTATATGCCATTGTTCGGTTTAAACAATATCAAGAATATTTATAAACGTGAGAGTTTCACCCTTTGAGAGAGTTACCGTTCTCCGTTCCTCCTTCTCCGATACCCCATTTTAGAGAGAGCGCAGTTTTAACTTTCAATTTACATTAGCAGAAATTTTAACTTTCACCAAAAGCTTCCGCAATAAAATTCCCCCTTTTAGAGATTCCCCGTTTTAGAGATTCCCCGTTTTAGAGATTCCCCGTTTTAGAGATTCTCCGTTTTAGAGATTCTCCCTTTTAGAGATTCCCCGTTTTAGAGATTCCCTGTTTTGGAGATTCCCCGTTTAAGAGATACCCCATTCTAGAGATTCCACCGTTTTAGAGATTCCCCCTTTTAGAGATTCCCCCTTTTAGAGATTCCCCGTTTTAGAGATTCTCTGTTTTAGAGATTCCCCGTTTTAGAGATTTCCCGTTTTAGAGATTTCC
>JAHPZR010011048.1:0-15000 GCA_019787425.1 Platygyra sinensis | reverse complement strand
TTGAGTGGCTCTGCAGTGAACTCTTTTTTGCAATTCTTCCCTTTGTGGTTGCAAAGATGAAGGCGGTCGATCACTTTCTTAATTTTTGGGAAGGGTAAGGGCTGACCGTGCAGTACGCATTTTGCACAGGTTGCACATGTTGTCATAAGAGAGAATAAATTGTTCCCATTTGTCCTCTGGAATACCCTTCAGTCTTTCATATAAATAGTGAAGCGTTAACAAAAACACCTGTCCGGGTGACTCAGATCTTCAAAACAAAACAACAGATTCGTAAATCAGGATTGTTGCATTACATTGAACAAATGCAAGGATTGTTAAAGGGGCATTATCATGCTATTTGGCATCTTTACAAAAATCTAGGTGTCTTCGCATAAATTTAATTCCAATACTATCGACCTGGTTTTGTTATTAAAGACTATTTGAAGGTACTCAAACTGTTTCCTGTCGCCTTGCGCTAAGGAAGGCATGGATGGAAATGGATTGAAAGTTTTGATGCTACGTATTCAAAAATTCCTCAAGAAATTTATTATGGGTACCGTCTCTGATAAAATTCCTTTGGTATCTTCATCGTAGCATTACAGAAGCATTTTATGATTAAAGCCTCAAAGTAATAATTTTAGCACAGAATTGACCTGAAAAAGGCAAAATCCTCGTGACAATGCCCCTTTAACACTGCTGGAAAGGATTTTCTATTATTAGCCAATCGGTTATGTTATAATAATATGCCACTTGCTTTTATACAGGAAATGTGCAGTATTATTTGCAATTAATATCTGCCAGATCAAGAGCTGAAGTACACTTTAAATTTGCTCCTAGTTGGCCAATAAACATGAATATCAAAAAATGGTACATGCAACTGGTGATGCAAAACTTGGAGTATTGAATCAATAAAATTTTTTAGTTTTATTACAGGAAATAAATGTAACACTTACTGAAAGAGAGGATTCCATCTTTCAATGTGACCGCCACCACGAACAAAATGAAGAAGGCCACGTGACCATTTTTGAAGACACTTCTGCTTTTTACCTGTGTCTTTGTTACAGACTTCTTCTTCTCCAGTATCCATTTCCATGCTTACTTTAAGTAGACCTTGATTGTCTTCTAGAAATTTGGTGGTGCCTTAATGGAAGTTTTGAACAGCAAACAAACTGTAATATTTCATGTTGACATGACTGTTTTATTATTTTCGTTAAGGGTTGATTTTGTTTTTCTTTTCCTTGGAGTACCCCAGTATTTTTATTACCTTTTTTTGCAGGAAATATGTTTATAGAACAAACAAGTGGTTATGAAACGGCACTTAAGGTTAATGCAAAGGTCATCAACTGTATATTTTGTTGCGTTTTCGACTCGGTGCGTGCGCTTGAAAATGACGTGGTACGCGCGTGCCTAATGAATAGCGTGCGCATAAGAGATGGGCAGTAGCAATGGGCGTTAACGTCCTTTTTTTTAAATTAAACTTTGCCTTCTAATAAACGAATAACAAGCATGAGGACAAAAACAAAGAAAACAACTACTGGCTTATGGCAGGGTGTCCACAACAGCTGCCGCCAATTACTGTGGACCCAAGATTAACAAAGTTCTAAACACTCGAATAAAATGGTAAAATGTAGTAAACTAATAACAACACGAAATAGGCTCCTTAAATAAACCAAAACAATTATACAACCTTTGCTTGCTGACATCAGGACTTATAAATTCTGATTGAAACTTGAGTCCGGCATTTGAACAATTGAGGCAGCGTCCCAAATTTTTATGTGTTAACTGTTTATTTTTGCGTTATACACGGACAGTCACAAGTTAGATAAAAATATGCACATACCTTGCACTTCTGTCAACTGTGATGTTCCTGACTGTGTAGCAGTAGGAAGATTTCTTCTTTTCCTTTCTACCATATCCACTGCTTTCTCAGCTGCAACTTCTTCTGATATATCTTTAGAAGACAAATCCAAGATCTTACAGGTGAAATTGTGAAAATTCAGGGCAGACAGTGGAAATGCAGGGTGTAAGACAGTGAGAAAAAAAAAGAAGAAAACCACCAGAGAAATGAGATTTCTCATCTATCCCAATTTTACCTTATCCCAGCATCCTATTCACCATGCATTTTTCCCCCAGCGCACATTTTCCCCTTTCTTTTGTCTGGCTGCCCATAGGAATACATTTTACTGAGAAAAATAATAAAATGTATGGAATACATTCATTCTTTTTTAGTTAAATTTACCATCATCATTTTCTTTGGGTGCGCCACAATGATTGTGCAGAAATTCTCTTAGGTCGATAGGAATTTTGTTTGCTTCTGCCACTTTGCAGTGATCATCACAAAATGCCAAGTTTCTTGTTTTCGGCTCCTTGGGGCAGACATCTGGAAAGTTGACAGCTGGAAGTCCAACAACTTCTGTTTGTACAGGATACATACAGTGTGGAAACCTCAGTTTCCACACCCCATCCATTGACACAAAAAAGTCACAGCCTAAGGAGTAAACAGTAGCTATCATTAGTGTGCATCTGCAAATGAAAAATCCAGTACTGGCACAAATAGAGCACAAATAGAATAGGCCTATGAAAAGTTACACTAAAATTATCTATCAAGTGCAGTTATCACCACCCGGTTTTTATCACACAAAATGCTCTGGTCAGTAAGTCCCATTTCTCTTGTATTTAAGTCTCACTCTATCCTTATAACCCCAAGTATGAGACGTCAGCCCGGGTTTCTTACGAGACCACGATCTCCAATATGCTCCCATCCATTCGATAGTTGATTTGAAATGGCTTCCAGAGCATGCGTTTCATGTTAAAACATTCGCCCAGAGACAAAATGTAATTGGGTTTTGTTTATATTTTAGAAGGCTATGTGAATCCTACATTAAATTTTACTTTAAAAAACCGATATCGTGGTCATCGCTACACGATTTGTGCGATGTTGGTTTGGACTTATATCGTCAGCTAACGGATTTACCTGTAGTAACACAGAGTGCCATGTCATTGTAGGAAATGCGCAGAGAATTAATGAATGCTGTTATTTTCTTACTAGTTATGGATATAATCATTTTACCCGCACAGTGGGAAATGCAGAAATGCATTACGAAATGCAGATTTTGATATACCTCGCTATTCTACAGTAAGATACGGAAAACACTCCATTAGATATCTGGGCCCATATCTTTGGTCCAGATTATCCCCAAGTGATCAACAGCAACCTTCGCTGGACAGTTTTAGACAGAAAGAAGATTAGAAAGAAAGACATGACTTCTCTTATCGACACATGCAGCAACTGTGCTTTATGCGTACATGAAATATCCTTTGAAATAAGCCATATTTAAATATGTAAAATAGTTTTACATGAATCCTCCTTGTTTTAACAAAAGATTGTAAATTTTAAAATTAGTTTTTAATAATCGTGGTGTTCCTATTTCAATTTATATTTTGTATTTGGAATGTTCTTTCAGTGTCCACAATTAGCTTATATTATAAGCTAAATACTCCGACACTTAAATAAAGTTCGTTCGTTCGTTGGTTCATTGGCTCGTTAGTTGGTTCGTTGGTTCGTTCGTTCATTCATTCATTCATTCACTCATTCATACAGTGGAAGAGCTCCAGTTTGCGCAAAGCACATTTTAGATTAACTGAAACGACTGCAAACCACACACTGTGTTAACCTTAAATGGGTATCGTTCCAGTATCATACCTCTGCGGGAAAACACATCAATCCAAATCATAATATTGAAATGATAAAAAAATAGTTAATATACAGAATGAGAATTATGTTTTAAGTACTACCCAGTTAGTTCAAAAGAATAAAAAACATTCAAGAGGACAAACATTTTGTAATGAAAAATAAAGATTTCAGTACTTTATGCCACATGTCCCAGATAAAGTTAGTGGCGCAGGTAGGAGATAGGCGCAACCCCCATACAGGTAAAAACTTTAAGGGCAAAAGGGCCTTTTTACACCTTAATTTAATACCCGAAGGGCTGGAAAATTGTCCTGGCTCCAGAAAAAAAATGTGATCTGCCAGTTAAAGTGATAGCAAAACTTCATCCTTACATTTTGCATTGTGACTGCAATGTGCAATCTTGCTCACTGACATAGGTTCAAGCTTTCCTGCATTCAAACAAAAAGGCATGCATTGCTGTAAGGCCTGCCATTCTGGAAGAGGTCTTCAAACAACCTGGCGAGGAAGGCAATTTAAACTGTGCCAGGGAAATTAATCACACTGTTCGATGGTTTAATCAAGGTATGAAACACAGGTTTTTGTGTGTTACTGAAGCTTAGCAGGTTCGCTTTTGTGAATGCATGCTGACACTCAAACTAATTGTATCTTGTCTTTGTTATATTTCAGGTGAAAGCAGTTCTAAATGTAATCAGAGATTTTATTCTCCCACCAAGGGAGCAGCTGCCGTGAAATCGTGTGTCATGCTAAAAAGAACCCTTTTTGACGCAGAAACTCTAAGCAAGCTTGACTCAGGTAATAAACTTGATGTAGAGGTAAAGCAGCAGGGCAGATCACGACGAATAAAAAAGTCCCACTCATTAATTCAAATTGAGAGAAATTGTTAGCTATGGGAAAAATGATCAACATTAGGTAATGATGAAAATTTGTTCTATACAATGACTGAGGGATTTCTCACATGCTCTTTGATTGAAAGCTATATATACTAATAGCCTGCAAACAGGCTCTCCGTATGGGTTAATTATTCTGAGATTTGCTTGAATAACCCATACGGAGAGCCTGTTTGCAGGCTATATATACTAATAGTTGATGAGAGTATAGACTATGATGATGACGTAACATGTAACGTAAAGTAGGGAAAATTTTGAAAACCTTGACTAATTGTCGCCACATAGGGCATCCAACAAAGGTAAGCCCTAGTGGTTAATACTGGCCAAAGATTTTTCTCCACTTAGTCCACAGTCGTACATAAAGGTTACTGTTAATCCAGTGCGTGACAAAAATATCTCCCATGAGTCCTGTACTGTTCAATACTAGCCTTCCGTAATCAACAGTAATCTTCATTAACTTGTAGCGTGTCGTGGAGATCAACGCATTTCCACATCGTCTGGAGTAATCGTGGATACCAACGAAGGTAACTTCTCTCTAATCCTCCAGGAATAATTTCAGATTCATATTGCTTTGAGAGACGTCCTGGGTCTCCAATGATCTTTCACTTGTGGGAACCCAAGTTTAGTGGCAGCTGATATTTTTCTGTGAACATGATGCCTGGTAATGCAAGTACCGATATCGAAAGTGCAGAAACATAACTTGAATTTACCAGTGTTGTGTGATTAAGTTTTCGTTAATGATTAATTCAACAATTTTCAGTGTTTTAACTTAATTCTTATGTATAGAAGAGTGATTTTCTTTTATTTAAATTGTTTAGTTGAAGAAACATGTAAAAAAGAACTGGCTATGCAGAAAGAAATTGAAGACAAAGATAAAGAGATCCTTATATACCTCGAAACTATCGAGCAAGGGAAAAAGGAAAGGCTTGAGCTTAAGAATCAACTGAAAAAACAAAAAAGAGAAGGAAGACTGGGAAAAAGAGAAGGAAGCCTTGGAGAAGAGAATTCATAAAATGAAGAATGCAGGTTTTTTGCCATATTGTTGCTATTATTGGCTCATGATGAGATCAATTAATGCTCGCAATTTAAAATTCACTGATTTGAAGGGGAGGGGAAGACAGTTAAATTACTAATAACATTGATCTTCAACCGAAGAAGAAGTTAGATTTTGTTATTTCCATGGAACTATTTGTTAATCGTAATACATCGCAGTTCTCCAAAGATGAAGTAACAAGTCGTGGAACGATTGCTAACTTTCAATGGTTTCAATGCAAATTGCAAATAAATTAGTGCTGGCATAGGGGTGCTTAGTAGAGTGCTTGGCTTAAAAGAACTGTTTATTTAAAATGTGGTATGTGACTTATGTTAAGGGTGAGAAGAGGGGCTATAAACACAAAAAAACACTGATTCTGTAGATTAATTATTATTCATTGCTCTGTCTTAGAGATGAAGAGATGATTGCTTATTGAGTTTGTCCCAATCGTGTTAAAAACTCATGGAATAAAGAAAATCCTTGAGATACCACATCTGACTGTGTATTTTGAAAAACGATGTTTGTTTTACAGAATTAGAGAATCAGCGGTCCAGCACTGATCGCGGGAATGGTAATTACAAATTTAGTGTTGTTATTAACCATATTTTCTAGCTCCGGTGTGTTTAAATCATACTATATGCATTGTTATAAATAATTTAACATAGCAACTCATCATTTCAGAGCTAATTAAATGGGGGGAGGTGGAATTGCTCCATAAGAAATCAGGCACACCCTATTAGTCATGATTAGTTTCTGCATTTGCTCAAAACCGTTCAGTCTTAACAAAGGAGAAGTAAAATATTTTTCAAAGCATTTCTCTTTAGTTTTGGATGATTTTCAATAAAGGGGAACTTCGGCTTCAAATTTTAAAATGAGAGATTACATACCAGAGACATTAATTTTCTAAAGGTGTATTATATATAGGGTAGTTGGGTAGATAGTCAATGTGTTAAAAAATAGCATTCCTTACCGAAGTAAGTGATAGAGTTTTCAGTGAAACAGTAACGGAATGCAATAAACTAAATGTACCATAGTACAGTTGAGAAATGAGGAAGATAGCAATCAGGAACCAGGAAAATAAGCAATGAGCTAAAATCAGGAAGAATGAGTTCTTTCGTTACTTTTGAAAAGGTTTGCCATTTCAAGTAACAACAAGAGACGAGGAGCCATCAATGAGCAAGATGGATCAAAAGAAAGCAACCAGGTCCAGGTCCACATCCACAAAGCCGACGAACCTTCAAAACAAAGACACTTGTAACAAGTGCTCTAAAACGGCCAGACTGTCAGGACACATCCGGTGTGTAAAATGCCAACAGTGGCAACACTTGCAATGTGTTGGGATGACCTTAAGCGAAGCCAAGCTGAAGAAGGTCAAGTTTATCTGCAGTGATTGCGATTAGTGAAACTAAACGCATATCATCGTGCTTTAGTTTTTAGTTTAGTCTGTAAAATTTGGAATGCCAGTGTTTTTAAGACAAGTGAACCCTTTCACGTGCTTGTCCATGAACATTTTTTTGTGTAACCACTGAATGGGGTATAATATTTTCATTTACACATTTACCCAGAAAACAGATCACATTATTGATCCTTTCAAAATTACAAAATTGAACAAATATTTT
This sequence comes from Platygyra sinensis, assembly GCA_019787425.1. NCBI lineage: Eukaryota > Metazoa > Cnidaria > Anthozoa > Scleractinia > Merulinidae > Platygyra > Platygyra sinensis. The sequence goes on along the minus strand of JAHPZR010011048.1, from coordinate 7,791 downwards.
ACAAGCGATATCTTTCAATGAAACATCGTAAATAGACAGAGTGAAAATTTACTAAGTGCACGACAAATTTTCGCTCATAAAGACATCTCTCATAACGTTCACAGACTGACCAGTTCCGAAACTGCTCAAGATTTTTTAGTGTAGGTCTACATGTACTGCGAACTGTGTGTGCATATTTTCAACATGTATGTCTTTTGAGCATATTATACACAGTATTTTTGCTGACATTCCCCAAAACACTGTATCTCCTTACGTCATTACACCATGCCATGTGCTCATACATAGGCGGAAAGTCACGCAAATGCATCCGCGTAACCTAGCGTGTATGTTAAGGACTTAACTGCAAACTGGGCATAAAAAAGGAAAAATGTAGCCGGAATTTTAAGCTCGGGCTTTTCTTTTGGAAAGCCCAAGGAATTACCAACAACTATGAGTGAAATCAAACCAGTCGCCTATCAAAATAAGCTCTGAAAAGGATATGATAGCTTGCTTGATCAGCTTTTAACCTAGAGATTTTACCTCAGTGTAAAGGTAATGTTCATTTTCTGCCATAATAATCATAATAGAAAATTATTGATAATAACTTTATTGCATGGAAAGATCACTGTTGTTGTGGTTGGTTCAATGAGAGACTTCAATTCAAAGAACATTTGTTGTGGAATGCACAAGTATTAAAATTTTATTTGCTAGAATTACAACTTATACTGAGTTGCCAATCGTTTAAGAAATATATTCCTAAAAAGGGATACAACTGTGTGTAAATACCATGATGGTACCTTAAAAAAGAAAAAATTAGAGCTACAAATGTATAATTTCATTTGATCTTTTGGCTTCTACTAGTACTTCTTACTATCATGTAACTACTGTTAGTGGAATATATGCAGATTTTGAGACAAACCTGCCAACAAACCCTGACTATAAACAAAATGTGACAACTTTCTTCCCTGTAGGGCTTGTAGGACATGTGGGTTGTAGGACATGTGGGGCTCAGCTTCTTTTTGTTCTTTCAACTACTGCTTGCCGTCAACACACGTGTTGGACTTTTCAACCTACATGTATTTGTGCAAGTTTCAAGTTTCAAGTTCAAGTTTCAAGTTCAAGTTTCAACTTAATAAACTTGAAACTTGACGTTCTCACTGAACCGTCTTATTCTCAACATTTCAATATCACAAGGAGGTCAAGAAAGGTATATTTATGGGCGAATTTTACGGACAAAACACTACACGAAAAAAGGTACTTTACAGCAATTGTAAGCGCCTTTCCCACAGGTTAAATACCGTTGAGAGTCGTCGGCTTGTAATTTAGACGGCGTGGTTTTTTAATCACCTGTTTTAATCAGTCGCAAAACTATTCCTTTTTTTGTATTGTACTTTTTAACTAAATGCACCCGTAGTACTCCTTATAGTAAGATATATGCAAATGGTACAGTGATGAATGGTGTTTTCGTGTTAGAGCTGAAATCTTACACACGTTCGTGTGTGCATTGTCATGGCAAATAAACCCTTTTAGGATCCTGCGGGGTTTTTTTTATGAAGAATCCATATCATCCAAGATCACAAATCATTTTTCAGATTCTCCTGAAAAGCGCACCCCTTTGAAAACTGGTCGTTTATACAAATGAGCAAATGAAAATTGTCAATGAGACTACCTTTTAAACAAGTAAAGAATCCAACAATTTTACGTCGACCACTTCGTCTCAGGGAGGTAAACAATGTATCAATCAGAACGGAAATAAACAAAATAGCATATCCCTGAGGGAAAAAACTAAGGTGGTGGCCACTGTGCATCACGTTCTTTAAAGATTCAGAAATTTGTCTTGTGTTTGTTACAATCGCTAGCATTGTCAATATTAGAAAGTCTACATTTTTTTTATTAAACCACTTTTGCGTCATAGTTGATCGCAGCCAAGTTTTCAGTCTTTGTTCAGTTTCCTAAGAGGTCCGCTCACCGAAAACAAAAACAGTTAAAGGACATAAACCTGTAGTAAAGCATTGCTTTAGAAAAGAAACATTTACTAATGTTCATTGCCGCATTACTATCACTCGCTTTTGATCAAATCTAGATGTAAAAAGCACAATATAAGCATTAAACATTATTATCATTATCATTTTCATTATCATCATCGTCATCATCATCATCACTATTATTATTATTGTTATTATTATCGTTACTATTATATTTATCATTCTTTTGCCTGTTAGGTAAATGTGTGTCTAATAAGCTAATCATAATTACGACTTTCTTCCTTTACGAACTTGTGAAATTTCTTCTTTCTTCTTTGTTATATGCATTATCATTTTCATTTTTATTTCACTTTGCAAAAGTTGGGGGCTCTCCTGCGTGGTCCCTGCCCAAGATGGGCATTATGAAGAGGTTCAGTGAATCAAGAGGATTTTTTTTCTTTTTTTTTTTCTTTTTTTAAATTTTTTTTTTGCCATTCACTTATAATATTTACAATACATATAAATACATTAATTACAATTCTAAAACAACTACTTACTCTACTTACAATACTACATTAACTTACACTACATTACAATACATGTCTGATGCCTATATAGCTACATACTACCCAAATGTTGTATTACAGTCAATACAGTTCAAAAATATAGTATACGCACTCATGTAAACAGATGATAACAGAATGGAAATTAAGATACGAAGCCCCTGCACAAATCCCACTTCTTATTAAATTTGTCCATGTTATTAGTATTAACACATATAAAATTTCCCATTTCATACTTAATTTTTGCCTTAAGTTTAAAGACATTTATAATAGGAGGGGTCAGATTCCTTCTGCAGTTCCATATATATAATTTAGCGACCAGTATCAAGTAGTTTAGTAAAGGGTAATGTGCATAAATAATGCCAATCATGACATCTTGCAGAGTAAGATGGACGAATTCTCTTGTAAGTAGATAGAAAAAATATTCGAAAGCCTTCCAAAAGGGTTGCACAAGGCTACAATGAAAAAGGAGATGGTGAGGGGTTTCTGGTTCTAATTTACAGAACGAACATTTATCCTTTGAGATGTAACCTATCTTAAACAACTTTGTATTAGTGAATAGTATTGAATTAAGGATTTTGTATTGAAATGCTTTTAAGTATTGTTCAAAGGACACCTTATGCGGTAGCCAGAAAACCTTTTTCAAGTGATCCTCTGACAAATTAAAAGTTTGTCTCAGATATTGAGAATTGTTTGGAAGCTTAGCTTTTGAGCTCCTTATTAATGTGTAATAGTCCTTAGATTTCGTTTTTAACACATCAAAGTCTTTGTTATCAATTGTTACCAATAAGGACATTTTGGAGGGGGTGCTTTCCTTTGTTTTTAGGTATAATGGTACGGAGTGACGAAGTCCTGCCCAAGTTATGAAGTTAGTTTTGCCTATTTTGCTTGAAATAATCTTAAAAGAATCTGTGGTTTTTGTGTCAAATAAAAGATCGTTTACATAAATTATGCCATTTTCAAAAAGAGTTCCATAGAAGATGGGTTTATTGTTTATTCGTATCTCTTTGTTGTTCCACACTATATGTCGCCATTCCTTTTTAACTCGTAAAGCGCATGCGCGAAACGAGTTATCGTGAGTTGTGGGCAAATGTGTCCCTCGACGGGCTGTAAACTTTATGCAAATTAGGTACTCTCGCGGCTTACTTTTAAATTGCTGTCTATCTTAAATTAAAATAAGCTGTTTTAAAGGTCTAAATTAAAAGGTATATTAAAGTTAAAGAAGACTCGGCTACCAAAATCGTAAAATCGATGAGCAGCACAAGTTCTCACTGGATGCTGAATTCGTATGGATTTTACAGAGGAAGTCGTTGAAGTACGGTTTTATGGTATGGTAAATGCGCATATTGGCGAGTGAAATGATATAAACACAGAGCTATTATATTGTATATCGCTAAAAATAAAGGGGAAAAAAAAGAGAAAAAAAGACATTAACAATATCGGCCGACACCCGGAGTCGATCGCGGTACACTTGAACGGCAGAAATGCTCGGTACCACTGAGCTATGTCAACATGACATGCACGACGTGGAAAAAATAAACATCCTGATTAGTATCAACTATATTAAAGACCCCAGACAAGTCAGCGGGCTCGAGTCTGTACGAGGATTTTCTGGGGCTAATTTGTCCTTTACCAAACAACTGTCAGTGAGTATATTTGGTGTTTGTGGATTTTTCGGACACTCGGGAGTGCTTTTTTTAAGGCCTAGAGGTCACATGTGTTCATTTGTCGGCAAATAGAGTTGCAACGTTTGTTTTGAGGGAAGGTCTTTATGACTTGTTTTGCACCGGGGATCTTCGCAAGCTACACACAACACAGTTAAGCCTAAACAAGATGTTTAGTTCAAGAAGCTTGATTTCGAAGAAATCGGAGTGAATCAACGTAGTAGTTAAAGAATACATTAATCGTCGCGATCACTGACTGGATCTGGAGAGAGTTTAACATTCACCATTACAAGCCGTTTGTGTTGGACGTTTTTCGACATGGTGAAAGAAAAGTTGTTGACACCGTTTGTCTTGTTATTTTTCCTTTGATTTCCTTGAAGAAAGACCAGGTATCCAGCCTGAACGGGAAAGGAGTCAAACTGCTGTAGTTTTGGGGCCAGAAAGTTCTGACACGGAAATTAAGGGTGCTTTTGAAGGTAAATACAAAAGTCCGTGTTTTTGCACAGTCGGTGTTCAGTGGGTTTTGAATACAGACCACGAATTTAAAGCAGTTTCCTGGACTTTACAAAACAAAAAAGGTAATGTACAGTGTTACATCCAAGTTTAATTCAAATGTTTGAACCACGAGTAAAGCCACGGCCAATAAATTGACTGGAAAAGCCGTCTGCAAAAACTCAAGCTTCCGCAGGTGAAGAATTAATTTAAACATACTGTCACTATCACAGCGAAGCACGTTTGCGAAATTTTGAACACTTTTTCCTTTTTAAATAGCTTTCTTCTGCCTCATCTTGAATGAAAATTTATTGTTATTGAACTTTCTGTCGCATTTCTTTCATTTGGTAACCTTTCTTTGGCAAATTTAGGTATTTAAAGTTAACAGTATTTTTGCATCGTGGATTTCTGCATATTTAATTTACAGCTACCTCCGTGGCCGTGTTTGTTTACTTTATTCGTGTCATTCAAGTACAAGTTTTTAGTTTTATTCAGCTGCTACAAAACACCTGAGAAAAGAACTAAGTGGGCACTAATTTAGCACATTTGAAATACGATTTATCGCAAAATAATTGGCTATTTTTGTCGTCTTTTTTTATTTACAACTTTCATCTTTCTTTCACTTACGCTGTATTATTTGTCGCAGACGAAGAAATTTTCGGACTTTTTTGTATTAAAATATTGTTGTTTAAATATGTCTTTTCGCTTTTATTTTCCAGTATTATCTCTAATGTTAACTATCCACTATAGTAAATGAATTGAAATTTTGTTGTTTTCAGTGTCGTTTTGTCCTCCAAAGTCAGCATAATTATTAATGCCTTGAAATCTGATCTTAAACATGGTTGTGGTTACTGGGCATATGTTTTCAACTCTCCTTATGCTAGCTCTGAGATATATCAAAAAAATTCCAGGGAATAAGGGGTAGGCTGTGAATCATTACGTCACACCCAGATTTTAAATTTGAATCCGAGGAAGCGGAACAAGTCAATTTCATTTTATTGAAGTAAAAGTCTACTTTTGGCAAGTCTAAGTGGAGGCGTTCATGCAGCATTTAAACATTAACTTTAAATGGCACCCTGGAACTGAGCTCTTTCCTGTGGATACTATAGGCAACTTGTCCATTCTATATTCTTCGTTATTGGTATACTTCATTGGTTACGTGAGCTGGAAGTCTTTTCCTCTCAGTTTGCTTAATTTTCTCTAACTTCCCTTGACAAAGGAAAATAACCTTCGTTTCCTCGTCGCCTTGTAGCAACTTGGAATGAAAATATCTCCTAGACTTTGCATTTCACTGAATGTCTACATCGGAAACTTCCATCAAAAATGTCTTGAACATGGCCTTGTACAATCCTTACAAGCACAAGATGACAAGTTCAGTTTGCAACAAAACTTAAAACTAGTTTCTGTTTATCTCATTTGATAAAGAGAGAATGATTAATGTTTTCATTAAGACAGTATTGCCTGGATTTTTCAATATTTTCAATGTTCACTTTTTAACAACATTTGCTGCCAGCTATTTCTTGGTGAACCAGAAACAAAAATTGAAAATGTTAAAAGCATGACATCGTCCACCCTTGCCAAATGTATAAGCATGATCGTTTCAATGGTAATTCCTTCTTATCCAGCTCAGTATTACTTTTTTTCTTTGGTCGGTTATGAGTGAACACTGAACCACTGCTCGTACTCAAAACATGAAAATCAGCCACAATATTCCCTAAACCAAATAATATTAAACATAATCCAAAAAATATTTCAATTAGTTTGTTCACTTTAGGAGTTTGCTCACAGAGCACTTTGATTTGTATCATAACCGTCTCAGAATTCTGACCACCACTGAAGTAACTCAGAATAAAAAGAGGAAGGAATATGATGATCTTCAATATCGTAGTTGCAATAAAATAAAAAGGGACCTCCGTAACACTTCAGTGAAACTTGTAGGTAGCTTTTCCAAGCACCGTCATTCTCTCCAAAGATTCTTTTCAGCCAGGCTAACCGTAATGATTTTATCATACTTTCAAGATCGATCATTTTTAGTCCGCCGTTCTCGTAATCATTTATCATGGACAGTCTTGTTACTTTATCCGTTCCTTTCCATAAAAATTTAAACAATATTTGGTTCAACTCTTGGACAATTTCCTTTGCAGCAGGCAGGAGCGACAAAATGTAAACAAATTTCGGAATAATTAAAGACTTTTGAACTGTCACTTTCCCATAAATGGTAAGACCTCTTGAAGACCAGAGATTTACAAGTTTTTTGATGCTGTCCAACCTCTCGATAAAATTCTATTCATGCAGTAATTTAATATCATAGGAATAACAGACCCTAAGGGCTTTGATTGGTTCACCGCTCCATTTAATACCAAAGGGTGTTGACTTGTTATTTCTTAATGAACCAACCCACTATCCTTCAGTTTTAGATAAATTTATCTTAAGACCTGACAGTTTCCTGAAAACATCTAAGAGGTTGAAAAGGGCATGGGCAGAATCTCTGTCTGATAGAACTGCTGTCGTATCATCAGCGTATTGGAGAAGCCTTGTTTCCTCTTTACCAATCAAGATACCTTTTGTTGCTGTATTTTGCTGAATTGCTATAGCAAGAGTCTCAACTACAACCACAAATAAATAAGGAGACAGGGGATGACCCTGTCTTACTCCTCTTTCCAAAGCAAAATAGTCTGTTGTAAGACCATTATTAATAAAACAACTTTGTATATTCTTGTACAGTGTCTTAACCCATTTGATAAAGTCGGGACCAAAACAAAATGCCTCCAGGCAGGTAACAAGATAATTCCACTCTATAAAAATCATTAGACCTGGGATGTTTTCTTTAAAAGTAAAATCCATGTGAGAGGCGCGGTGGCCTTGTGGTTAGTGCGCTCGTCTCCGGATGGAGCAGTTCAGGTTCGAGCCCTGGCCGGAGACATGGTGTTGTGTTCTTGGGCAAGACACTTTACTCTTACAGTGCCCCTCTCCTCCGGCGAATTTAATGCTGGGGGGTAACCCTGCGATGGACTAGCATCCCATCCAGGGGGGAGTAGAGATACTCTCAGTCACTTAATGCTACAGAAACCAGGATAAGCTCCGGCCTAATGGGCCACTTGGCTCGTATGCAGACTTTACCTTTACCTT
>JAHPZR010011047.1:10000-13256 GCA_019787425.1 Platygyra sinensis | reverse complement strand
AATAGGAGGGCAGGAACAGATCTCTTGTCAGAACCTATATCCTCGTTGGAGCAAATTGCATGATTTAGAATACTCCAAATCAGAACAGGACCCAGTTGGTCAAAAAATGGAAAGAACGCTAGTTGTTCAATGATAAATCACTATCTAATGGATAAAGATGTTGGCAAAACAAACCAGGTTATCTAGTGGATGGGCACGTGGCTGTATTCCTTTCTCGAGTAGTGGTTGGTGATCGCACTTCTTTCATTTAAGTGTATCTTTTAGGATTCTAATGAAGCTCAAGCAACTTCCATATTATTCTCCTTAGGGAAGTAAATTTATATGTTCTGACGAGTATTGCTTGCCTTTTCATGTGGGTGTCCCAACTCTGCCAGGTTTCTAATGTCTAACCACGGGCCGTGAAGGAGTGAAGAGGTGATACAACAACTTCGGAGCAAAAGGGCTGTTAGCCACGGAACTTGGAACATAAATTGTGGAAGAGTAGACTAAATAGGGGGCAGGACAGATCTCTGTCAGAACCCTATATCCTCGTTGGAGCACAAATTGCATGATTGAGAATCTCCCAAATCAGAACCAGGGACCAGTTGGTTCAAACCAAATGTTGAAAGAAAAACGCTGAGTTGTTCAATGGATAAATCACTATCTAATGGATAAAGCTGTTGGCAAAACAAACCAGGTTATCTAGTGGGATTGGGCACGTGGCTAAGACTATCCTTTCTTGAGTAGTGGTTGGTGATCACACTTCTTTCATTTTAAGTGGTATCTTTTAGGGTTCTAAACTTCCATATTATTCTCCCTTAGGAAGTAAATTTATATCTTCAGACGAGTATTGCTTGCCTTTTCATATGGGTGTCCCCGACTCTGCCGGGTTTCTAAGTGTCTAACACGAAGTGAAGAAGTGAAGGGGTGATACAACTTAGATCAAAGTGGCTGTTAGCCACTGAACTTGGAAAATAAATTATGAAAGGGTGTTATGAGGCATTGCTCGTTAACGAAGTACTTGTGTTATGAGTGCAGTCTAGGTTTCGAACAAGCGCATAAAACCTTTATCCATTCAGGGTTGTGTTGTCATTTGTAAAAATAGAAAAGAAAGTTCAAGGTTAACAAACTGTTTGTTTCTGAGGCCTGCTTACACGTTTTCATTACATGTATTTGTACATGTTTTCTCTGTGCTGCAGTCAAAAACTGCAAGATAATTTTTTTTGTCAAAACTGAGGTTTAACACTTCCAAATACTAGTAATGCACAAGTTGATACATGCTGGATCGTCACTTGAGAGGTCAAGAGTTCAAATCCCACTGTGTATGCTTTTCATGTTTTGTTTTCTTCTTCACTGCTTTCTCTTTTTCTGTCAAAAAAACCATTTACGGAAAGGTAGTGTTTGTGTCTCTGTTTCTTGGATTAAAAAAAAATCCTCTGGAGCGTTTTTAAAATCATTCTTTTATATGGATTGTTTTTAACCCGTTCGCGACAAAGTGCGGCATGAAATAATTGAAATATTACTTATCCTGAAGAATGCTATATGTCAGCGTTTAATAGGCATTACATTACTGAAAATAAATGTAAATAAACCTTTCTCCCTTCCTCAGCATGAAATGATATGATTTCAGAATTGTAAACTCTTCCAGGAAACTTGCATCAGTGCGGATAAAGTGACACAGTACATCAACAACGTTCGCAAACTTCAAAATAGGAGAAACAACAAACAGTTGTCAAATTTTCTCCTTGAAATGGACACCTTGTTATCTTATTGTTTCGCAGCGCTAAGTACTTCACCGGAAATTAATTGTTGTTTTAATTAAAGGTAAGCTGTTATCAAGTTTATCCGATACCAAACCCTTGACCTATCGCGTGTGGGACATGCTTATCGACCTAAAACTTGTATGTACAAACCATATGTTCTTATAGACTGCGAGCAGTCTCTTTCTTGTCCTAGCCCGCTAGAAATTACTGAATTCTTTTCCTGGCGCGCTAGAAATTACTGGAACATGCGATCGATCCCCATTCCCTCCTCATTTCTTTCCCTAGTTTGCATAATATATTTTGAGTTCCGCACGCGGAGGATTTCAGGAACAAAAACCGACTACTTGTAATCTAATATTCTTATTATGAGTCAGCGCAAATTTATGCGGTACTGGATAAAGTGAAAACTAAAACATTACAACCCGTACTGAAGATTCAACTAGTGTAAGAGCGTAAACGCTCTTGCACAATCTGCACTTATAACACAAGCTTGGTCTGTGTCTGTTGGCTTGTGCCAGGAGAACTAACTCGTGATACGATCACCTGAAAAAAATTACTCGAACCCAAACTTACAACCAAGACTACTAGTTCGCCGCAGACACTAGACCACGTGACAGGCGCTCGACTCTCGTAGACAAACAAAGAAATAAATAAATCAGGTGATACCATAATGTGGCTTTACACTTCGTGTAAGCCACACAAAAAATGCGACGTTTAAACCGGGCCTTACACGCTGCAAACAAAACTCCCGGCGCACACTGCAAAGAACATTCTCGACCCCAGAGCTCTTGTCTTTTATCACGTGACTGACGGCAACAAGAGCTCTTCTCGCCCTCTGTCATGCGCAAAAGAGAAGAGCTCTGGGGTCGAGAATGGGGGAGAAGCGTTGCGTGACGACCCTGATAACAGATGCGAAGGAGACTACTAACATGGCGGAGTTTTTTCGGAGAGAGAGATTCACGTGGGTGTCACGAAAACTCAGACCCCTCGTTTTTTTAAAAAAAAAAAGGTTTAGTAAACTCGTCTCAATTCTTATCACCGAATGTTCATAGGCAACAGCCAGAAAGAAGCGAGAAATTTATCTTCTTCGGTTTATCGCTGTGGCATCGATCAAATAGTGAATGAAAACCTAACAAGGTTTCAAATAGCAGCCGATATTTCGATGACATTTGCTGGGGAATCTTTTACCGAAGAATTAGAAGACACGGAGTCGCTATAATGTTGTTCAAATTGAAGTCAGTTTTTTATCCACCAGACGCGACAGCGATAAACCGGAGAAGGTATAAAGACCTCTATAAAACCAAACATTATGTTCACGCATAATGTTAAATATGTCGAGCCAAAACGGTCACGCAATGGTCTGTAACCTCGTTTATGTCAACTATCACCCCAGGTGATAGGGGGGCGTTCCCTCGAGGATAATTTCTCTTGAGCAATTCGCCCTTCTTCCCTTTGCCCTCGTACCGTTGGTATCTCGAAAAGAAAACATGTTTCCCGCCCTCCCCACCCCCCAT
>JAHPZR010011046.1:0-24564 GCA_019787425.1 Platygyra sinensis | reverse complement strand
TCTCCACCCCCCCCCCCCCCCCAAGCTAATTTCTGACAAGTCCCTGAAATCAGTATAAACTATCATGAATTTGACCGGCGTTGCAGTGACATCATGTACCCTGCTAAACAGTTAATTTTTTAACACAAAACTCTATACATTCTCACGGCAACGATAAAAATATTAATACGCTGTAAAGGCTACTAAAAACTACTTATTTCGAGCTTAATGTTCATGATGAACGATTAGTCCTTTTTGTTTTACTAATGTAATATTACGTTCAGCCAAACAGCTTTTCAAAGTTCGTATCCCTGTTAAGGTAATTCCCTTGAAATTGTTCTACTATCAAACTTTTTTTGAAACTTGGCGTAATGAACATTCATGATATAAACATAATAAAAATGCAATAAAAAAATGGGGTCACCGTGCTTGTTTACGCGTCAGCAGGCTCTTAAAATGGGGTATTTTTCCTGGTTGCGCGTTAAAAGTTCGAATCACCTTCATACAGAATTAAATCTTGGTTACTTGAAAAGCACAAAATTTTGTCTTGAAAGTAAAGCTTCATTTATTGACATAAGCAGTATTGCTTCATTTAAGCCCTTTTTGATTGCCTAGTTGCGGGGATATTGCACTTTTTCGGACAGTTCCGTGATTAACCTGAAGTCCTGGCCTTGGCCAAAATACACCCAGTTGGGAACTATTTTCAAAAAAAAATCACGTTCTACTATCAAACTTTTTTTCCTCTTCAAATATGTTCTTCATTAGACTATTCTTAGCAAATACCTGAAATAAAAATCGGGGGTCACCGTGCTCGTTTAAGAGAAAAGGAGAATTTATTCCGTTATCGAGCTTAGTTTGAGGGAAATCTCTTACGTTTTGCAAGTGCACGCGCTCATGTGCACGCGCTGATGACGCGAAAATCGTGCGCAGTAGGGATGCGCAATGCAATACTAAGGAATTACCTTAATAGCAACTGAATATAAATGAATATAAATTAGAATAAGACATACTTGTTTATTTCGAAACGGTATTTCCGTAACAGAAGCGTAAAAGACAGCAACACGTGAAAGAAAAGAGGAATTTTCACGCCGAAGAAGGCACCGAAGAACTCACCTCGGTGAAGCGCGCAAGCAGCAATTTGACCCTGAAATAGAGGAAAGGCAAATTGTACATAAGTCAAGTTAATAAGGATCTGAAGAATAAAAGCAGAAAGCGCAAAAAAAGAGCAAGTTACACACAGGATAACTCACCTTCTTCTTCCTTCCCCAACAGCGACAGGAAAGCACATGGTTCACTGCGCATCCTAAATCATCGATTGGGCCATAACCACAATTCCTTGCAGCATACCACTGCGCATCCCAAATCGTCCATTCGCGCATAACCACAATTCCTTACGTTTAGTAAGAAAAAGTGATTGCAAGCCCCTATAATGTAATCTTCTGCTGATAAGAGAGCTGCCTCGCTCGTTCGCTTCAGGCTCACTCGCTGCGGCAGCAATAATGCAGCAGATTTTTTCGAAAGTGGGTTTGAATAACGGGTTTTAGATCAAGTGTTTTGTGTATCAGCGATTCTTTAATCTTGTTTACAAATGACAGTTGTTTTCGAAGCGGCTTCAGCTAGAGATCACTAAAATCATTTGTCAGCAATCTTGTCTTTGGGCCCTTAAAAAGAATCATTCCTGCTTTTTAGTAAACATTGTTCTCAACCTGCACTATATAACACGATTACAGTCACTCTTTCAACTTTCTCTCTCATTTTTAATAGATGAAAAAGAAGTAAATCATAATCATTTCTTCTTAAGGTTCCTGCTTCTATGGAAAATCATTGCCGTTCGGTAACCCAGGGAGTCATTGCTGCTCGCTGGCACGGAGAGTCATTGCTGCTTGCTAGCTCTGGGAGTCACGTCTGCTCGCAAACCTTCTACGTCAATGCTGCTCGCTAGTCTAGGGAGTCATTGCTGCTAGCTTTCCCAGAAATTAACTCGTGCTTGCTAGTCCATAAAGTCATTGCTGCTAGCCTGCGCAGAAAGTCGTTGCTGCTCTCTAGCCCAAGGAGTTATTGCTCCTCGTTAGCACAGTGAGTCACTGCTGTTCGTTAGCCCGGAGTGTCACTTCTCCCCGCTAGCCCGGGGAGTCATTCCCATTCGCTAACCCAAGGGGACATTGCTGCCCGCTAGCACAGGTATTCACTGCTGCCCGCTAGTCCGGGGAGGCCTTGTTCATTGCTCAGGCTAGTCCTTGGAGTCATTGCTGCTTACTAGCCCTGAATGCCGTTTCTGCTCTCTTGCCCAGTTAGTCAATGCTTCTTACTAGAGAGGTTAGTCACTGCTGCTTACTAGTGCATGGAGTCATTGCTGCTCGCTTCCCCAATGAATTTTTGCTGCCCGCTAACCCAGGAAGTCATTGCTGCTAGCTATCCCAGGGAGTCATTGCCTATTGCTTTTTTTTTTTTTTTTTTGTTTTTTTTTTTTTTTTTTTTTTATTCAAAGAAACACATGCTAATTACTTACATTGTTCTTACTCTACTTACAATACAACACTTAATACTTACTCTACTTACAATACGACGCTCAATACTTACACTACTTACAATACGACACTTAATACCTACTCTACTTACAATACGACGCTTAATACTTACTCTACTTACAATACAATACAGTACGAAACAATACAATACTTGTGCTATTTACCATGCTAAACTTATATAAATACAAGGATACGCTAACGCAACACTTAAAACAATGCAAGGCAGTGATTGCGGAGCAGATGTACCGAAGGCCAAAAAAAAAACAGGCAAAATGTACAGTGGATCAAGATACACTAATGACTGAAAGACGAGGCTTACTAAAATAATGTGTTTAAAAGTTCCCACTTTTGGGGAGAGCGCTTTCTGCGTTGGCCTCTGTATTGTAAATTGATTTCAAGTATTGTAGGAAGCCTTCTATCTTTGGTGCAGTTTCTTTTCTTTTACTCATCCAGATATAATACCTGGCTAGAAGGCAGGAAAAATTAATTTGCGGATGATTCTTAGAAGAATCTGGCTTTAAACCGAGAGCGACGAGTGGGTCTATTGTGTAATGTTCAGGAGTAATGTGGAGCAAAGTTAGCCTTACGATTAAATCATGCCAAAAAGAGGCCACTTTAGGACAAGACCAAAAGAGATGAAGTAGCTTCTCCTGTTCCCCATTACAAAAGGAACAGTTTGGGTCGTCCCTCACTCCAATTTTTGTTAGGAAGTCATTTGTTGCTATTCGTCTATGCAAAACTTTGTACTGGAATTCAAGAATTCTCGTACTTTTAGTGTATTTAGAGGCTAGTTGGTAGGCATCACGCCAGTCAATTGAATCAACAGCATTCTGGTGGCAGTCTTTTTGCCATTTCTGTTGATTGTGGGTTGGGTGCGTGCATTTTGTGGAAATTAATTTAGTGTAAACCAGTTTGTTCGCACTTTGACATTTTGCTAATTTGGCCGCAAAGCTTTCATAGTCACAGTTGTTTATATAGTTGTTTTTACATGTATTCCGAAGAGATTTAAGAGTAGACAGAAGGCCATAATACTTTAGAGGGCAAATATTAAGGCTGTATTTGTGCTGCATTCCAGCGAATGATAAAAAATTGTTAGAGGCATCTTTCAAATGTTTCACTTTCGTGATGCCCTTGTCAAACCATTCTCGATAGAAGATAGGGCAGTTATCTATTCTTATGAGTGAGTTGTGCCATAAATTTTGTTCAACAAATTGTTTCTCGGACATTATATGTTCATCAAAATTAACTTCTGCCCAGATTAACAGAGTCTCCTTTATAAAGCAGTTTTTAATCCTGAGGTTTTCTATGGTGTCTTTCTTGTTTAAGTTACTAGTGAGTGCTATTGAACCTCCATGTCTCTGTAGCTCAAGATCAAAAAAATATTTCCATTTCCCCTGATTTTCTTCATCTAAATATTTTTTAATCCATGTACATTTTAGGGACTTGCTGAAAACCTGTATATCTATCATTTTGAGACCCCCATTTGGGTAATCGTTAATAATTATATCTCGCTTAATTTTATCTCCTTTTCCATTCCAGAGGAATGAATAAAACAGCTTATTTACTTCTTTGATGACTTTCTCATTTGTTTGTAAAGGAGAGAGCACATATACAAGTTGGGAAGCTACTAGGCTCTTTAGGACTGTAATTTTTCCAATTAGGGTAAGTCTGCGGTATTTCCAGCAGCTTAAAACATTTCTAACCTTATCCAGTTTTTCGTTATAATTTAAGGTTGCTGTTGCTTCTGGGTCAATGGAGAACCAGACGCCTAGTGCTTTAACTTTGTATTTAGGCCAACTTAAATTTCTTCCAGGAATTGATATTCCATCGTTCCCACTTTTTACTCCAATCCAAAAGGCTTCTGTTTTTTTATCATTAAGTTTTAAACCAGACACCTCATAAAAATCATCTAGCATTTTTAGAGAGGCAATCAAAGATTCCTTTGTACCGTCAAGTATGAGTGTTGTATCGTCTGCATACTGACTTAATTTAATTTCTCTATTGTTTACAAAGATTCCTTTAATACTTGTGTTTTCCCGAATTGCCTTGGCTAGCATTTCAACTGACAAAACAAACAGATAAGGTGAGAGAGGACAACCTTGTCTTACACCTCTTTGAATTTCAAAGAAATCGCTCGCCCAACCGTTGTTCAAAACACAGCTTTCTGGGCGGCAATAAAAAAGATTAAGCCACTTTAACATGCTACTACCAAAACCAAAATGTTGAAAAGTTTTTCTTATAAAAGACCATTCTATCGTGTCAAAAGCTTTTTCAAAATCCAAAAACAAGAGTAATCCTGGAATATTTTTATCTTTGGCGTAGCAAATGACACTATCAATAAGGCGAATGTTTTCTCCAATAAATCTACCCTTTATGAAACCTGTCTGGTCATAATTGATGAGATTGGGAAGTGAAGGTTTCAAGCGATTGGCAATTGACTTTGCCGCTATTTTGTAATCGCAATTAAGAAGGGTTAGAGGTCTCCAGTTTTTGATATAGAATGGTTCTGCGTCTTTCTTAGGAATGAGTTTGATAATTCCTCTTCTCTGAGTTACTGAGAGTTGTTCAGTTTCATAAGCGTAATTCAGTGCTCTAATAAGAATAGCAGATATATCCTTCCAAAACACTTTATAAAATTCAGCTGGCAAACCGTCAGTCCCAGGGGTCTTTTCTGTTCCCATATCTTTGAGTGCCTCTAGGCATTCTTTTTCGGTAAGCGCTCCTTCACATACAATTAGCTCTTGTTCCTGGATAGTGTTTTCATCTTCACGCTCGGGAAAAAAGGTGTCATCATTTTGCTCGTACGTCATGCCTTTGGATGAATAGAGGTCTTTGTAGAAAGACACGCATTCAGTTAAGATTTTTTTATCCGAGGTGACAAACTCATGGTCATTTGTTTTAATTTGACTAATTGTCCCTTGCTTAAAATGACGTTTTTCCAGGTTTAGAAAGTATTTGGTGTTTTTTTCACCTTCATTATACCATCTAGTCTTAGATCTCAAAACTGCACCCTTAGTGCGAAATTCAATAATCTTCTCAAGTTCACGTCTACTATCGTTCAATTGCTCCTCCAGGTGTGAAAAGAGCGTGTCTCCGGTAGTTTTGTTGTCCAGTTCCTTTTGTAGTCTGGCAATTGTTTGTTCCAAATATATTTCGCTTTGTTTGGCCTGTTTCGTTTTATTCTTAGAGTAGCGGAGCGATTTTTCGCGCACTTTTAGCTTTATCATTTCCCAAAGGAGAGAGGGGTTGACCGATTCATCGTTTTTATACTCGTCATAAGTTTCCTGAATCGTTGTTTTAATTTGGTTTATATACTCCAATTCAGTTAAAAAGGATGTATTTAATTTCCAGAAACCTGGTCCGCGTGGATTTGAGTGCAGTGATAAGCGTAGCGTAATCATTGAATGATCCGTTTTATAGCCCGGGACAATATCGGTGAGAGTCGTAATATTAACCGTGCTTTGGCTTACTAAAAAGAAATCGAGTCTACATTGTATTCTTGGACGGTGCTGTCTCCAAGTGAAACCACTAGCATCAGGATGTAAAATCCTCCAGACATCAACCAAATCTAATTTCTCAGAAAATTCGTGAATAATTTTAACACTATTTTGGTGAGTTTTGGCAAGGCCGCCTCTCTTATCCTTATCCAGATCGAGTACAAGATTGTAATCTCCTCCCATGATAATGTCATCACCTTTAAAGTCTGTAAGGTGATCAAAAAAGTCAAGGAAGAAAACTGGATTGTCTTCATTAGGAGCGTATATGTTAGCCAAGGTTAAACAGTTTTCGTTGGTTTTGATGTCGCAAATAATGAAGCGCCCCTGGGGGTCAACGAAAACCTTTTCAATTTGAAAATCAAAGTTGTTATTGAAAAGTATGCATACCCCTGCTTTATTGCTCTTGTAGTTACTAAATATAGCCTGGTAGCCCCATTCTGCAGACCATACGTGATTAGTGTTTTCAGTGCAGTGGACCTCTTGTAGCATATACATTGAAAAACGTTTTGTGCGGAGCCAATTAAACATCTCTCTACGTTTTGTGTTGTCTCTTAATCCCCTGACATTTAGTGACGCTATTGTCAGAGCCATAGATATTCTCCTGGGAAGCTTTGTAGACACATACCTGTATGACCCGGTGACAAAGCTCCACAATCACTGGACAGCATGATAAGAATTAGTGCTTGGCGTTTTCTGTTAAAACAAGCAATTAAGCTACAAAAGCACAGAAGCAAAACAAAACATACATAAAAACAAATATACACAAATAGATAAGAAACTTCTCCGGCAAGGGACATCAAGGGGGAACGAGGTCTTAAGCCTAGAATCGTACAAACGGATTAAAGATACTAAAGCACCGTCTAGTACGAGTTCCTTTCCGATCGCCCAAAAAAAATTATTTCGCAATGTATATTAGCGGGTGGCCAAGGCGGTCTCTTGACAAAAAAGTAACACGGTTGTGGTTAACTAATGAGCAATATTATCGAGAAAAAAAAAGTCTCACCTATTCTGGTATCACGAGAGGCTTACCAACTGGCCAAAGTTTACCTTTTATAAAAAGCTTATCAGGTTGTGCTCTGCTAAAAAATGCTGGGATATTGTTTTTTCTAGCTTCTCTAAATGTGTTCATCTGTTTTCTTCTTCTTGCGACTATTTCGTAGGGTAAATCTTGAAACATCCTGAAGGTGCTTCCACGCAGACGGGAGCCCATAGATAATATTTCTTCACAGTTCTTGTATCGAAGGAACCTCGCAATAATTGAACGGGGCTTCTCTCCGTCTCTCTTCTTTCCTAAGCGATGAACTCTCTGGATTTCAACGGTATTTGCATCTTTGTAGCCCAATTCCATTTCGAGGAAGGTGCGAAGAACTGATTCAGTGTCCTCTTTGTCTGTGGCTTGTAGAATATTTTCAAATATTATGTTTTCCCGTCTCGAGTATGCTTCTAAATAGAGATTTTTGTCTTCTATCTCTTTAAGCTTGGCTTGTAAATCATCATTTGCCCTCTGCAAATCGGTTAAAGCAAAGCTAGTTTTCTCCCGATGATCTTCTAAGCTCGCCGCCGATTTTTGTTGTTGCTTTTCGGCCGCTTTGAAGCTTTCTGTCAGGTTCTCAATGTCGCGGTTGGCAGTTGTTTGAGAACATTCCAGCTTCTGTATTCTTCCTTCCAGTTTCTGAAGAGACGCTTGGACATCGTTCACTGTTATTTGAATAGTATCCAGCTTTTCTAACTTTCGATTTATCTCTTCCAGTGTTTTGTGAAGGCCTTCTGCCATGTTCAAAGCTGTAAAGATTTCGTCGTCGGCCTCGTGTTCTTCTACTTCAGGGAAGTTAACGTCACCGCTCTTAGCTTTCTTTGCATCCGGTGAAGTGCTCGACTCACCTGAAGAGGAGCGCTCGCTTCTTTTCTTTTCTAAGATCTTTTTCAATAAGCTTTCCATTAACCACCCACGAAAAAAATCGATAAAGTGGCGGACGGTTCAAGGACACGTCTTACTCCGCCATTGCTCCCCAGTGCCTCTCCTCATTGCCTATTGCTGCTTGTAGCTCAAGAAATCATTGCTGCCTGCTAGCTCAGACAGGGAATCATTCCTGCTCCTAGTTTACGGAGCAACTGCTGCTCGCTACCTTAGGAAGTCACGGCTGCTCGCTAACCCAAAAAGTCACTGCTTCTCGCTAGTCCAGGGAATCATTGCTACTCACAAGCCTAGTAAGTCAGTGCTGTCTGCTAGCCCGAGGAGTCATTGCTGCTCGCTAGCCCAGGTAGTCAATGTTGTCCCCTATGCCAGAGAGTCATTTCTGTTCGCTATTCTGTAGTGAATTGCTGCTCGCTACCCTGGGGAGCAACTGATGCCCGCTAACCCAGGGAGTTATTTTCTTCTCACTAGCTTAAATAGTGCATGCTGCTTACTAAACCAGAGAGTAGCTGCTGTTCGGTAGCCTAGGACATTTAATACTGCTATTCATTGCTTCTTGCTAGCCCAAAGGAGTAACTGTTGCTTGTTTTAATGCTAGCCCAGGACCTCATTGCTGCTCGCAAGCCTAGCACTTCATTGCTACGCGCTAGCCTATGTAGTTTCTGCTGCTCACTCGCACGGGAAGTCATTTTTGCTGGCCAGACCAGGGAGTAACTGCTGCCCGCTGGCCCGTAAAGTAATCGCTGTTTTCTAGCCCATGGCGTAACGGGTGCTTGGTAGCAAAGGAAGCCATTGCTTCTCGCTTGTCCAGGGAGCAGCTGCTGCTCGCCAGGAAAAAAAGTCATTGTGAGGTAGACACTCTTTGAACACTTTAAAAGAGAAAAAGTGGCGATAAACACCACCCTGAGGGCTAAATATGGATCCATTTATTAACGAGATACACCAGGTTTCGTCTTTGTATCGGAGTTTCGGTGAGAAGAAAACACTTCCCACCTTTTCTTTAGTCAGGAATCACTCTGAACCACGCATTTGGTCGCTTTTGTAAAAATAAAGTTGCTATAGCTTAGATATATAAAGGAAATCCGCTAACAATTTGCTAAATAGCCTCCAGACAATGGGCGACAAAAGTAGTTGAGACACTTTTAGGAAAAGGACGATTTTCGATTCTTAAACATTTGTTCTATTTTATTTGCATCTAGCGTTAAATCTCTGATACCCCCGGCCCCCCAATTCAATGTTGTGTAGGCGTTGTGGTCTGTGCAATCGAAGAATAGAAAAATCAACATTGTTGTGGGGGAAAGGGGGGAATGTTTCCAAGACGCAGAAAAATCGAATTTTAGTGCCAAGTGTATCACACTTTTGTCGCTCATTGGTAGGCTTAGCCCAAACAGTAAACTGCTGCGCTTGTTAGCGCAAGATTTCATGCATGCTGCTCGCATAGCCCTAGGAAGCTTACTGGCTGCTCACGACTATGGACTGGAAGTCCTTTGCATGTCCCGACAGGCGCAGTAAATATTTTTTTCCTTTTAGCGCCGAGAAGAACCTACTGCGTTCTTGGGCAAGTGGAAGGGGTCACTGCCTCGCTCGCTAGCTGCCAAAAGAGTAACTGCTCGCCTGCTAAGGCTAAGTAACCAGTGTTTGCTTTCCCAGCCCAGAAATGTTTGAGAACGAAAAAATCTTCAAAAGTTAAACATAAATGAAGGCCTAAACATTCCTTTAGAGTAAATGTCCTTTACCTGACTAAACCGTTGTCATATAAGTTCAAACCGAATGGTCTCGTCTTGGATTGCACGCGAGAACAGATTAAAAATCTGTCCACATGAGGCGCGTAGCGTCCTCTACGCATATACTCACGTGCCTGGGGACTTAGGAGTGGACCATAAAAATTTTGAACTTTTTAAGCAACATGGTGCTAGGGCTTTTAACATTTTTACCTTGTCACCGCAACCAAGATTTCGTGATGTGAAAACACCACTATTGAATCATTCTCAAAAGTAAAACAAAAGCTTTACCGTGTTCTAGACTTAGTTTTGCATTGTTACTGTTTTGACACTAAAACAATGCAGTGCTGTTTGGCCCAGCGTGTAACAATTAGTCCAAAAAGGCGATTGTTGCCAGGAATTCTAGTCACGCTTAACTCTGACTATGAAATAGATTTCGAACATCTCGATCTTTCCGGTGCATTACAAGTTAATGTCAACAAAGAATCCATCATTGATTTTTTTTCAGTGTCATCCAAGACAAAATAGTGGAAGCTCTAATGATGAAGGAGGTAAGGCTGCTCGACCGTATGGTCTCAAAGCCGCCCCGCCTCTTTGCTTCTAAATGGATAACTGTGCTATTACCCCGAAAAATGCCTGCTGAGCGCATGCTCGAGGATCCCACAACCAAAACACAACGTTTGTGTGGGCGCCAAGTTTGCGCTCAAAAATAAGGGCAAGACACTTGGTTCTTTGCTGTCATACTCACACACACTTTTTTCGGAACAAGAAGTTAAAGAACGCAGTATAGTTTCGCTCAGTTTACTTACGTTTCTAAATCACATATGTGCTTGTGCATACTTGAAACTAGTGAGAATCTCCAGATAGTGACCGGACTGTGTATGCTGGTGGACAGTCAGTACCTTTGAGTCATCTGCTGGCTGTAGGTAACATGTTAGCTCTAAGGCCAAATTAAACAAATAAAGAAGCCTCGGCATGCTGCTCTGTTCGGTTGTTAAATGCACTGCGAATGGAAGCGTGTGAGAGCACGAAAGAAGTGTAGGGGAAAGACACGAAGACGCGGTGCGAGCGTTTTGCCCCATTTTGCTTGAGTGCTCAACTAACCGCCCCCCTAAGTGCTTTACAACTGAACAGAGCACAGTCGAGGCTCCTTTATTTGTTTGTAATGAAAAAGAATTCAATCATTCCCCACGCATTCGCTGAATATTTTCAACAACAAACTAAATTTTAATTTTCCAAAGGAGTAAAAGTGTGGTCGTCAGCTGTCCTACATTAATCTCCTGATAAGGGCATGCTAACAATAAGCAATCACAATCGTTCGTTAGAATTGTTCAAAATGATTTCGATTGACTAACGACACGAAAGGCTGTCAGATCACAAACTGGACTTCGGCTAACCTTTTCCGCCCTTTCGCGTTGCCTTTCGAGAGAAGACGGATGCCTTTAAAGTTCGCTTTCAGTAATAGTTTAACACGTTTAAATGGGCCGTAAAGCAGGTACAGGTTGCTAGAGGAATCCGGCCGCATGTGACTCACGAAAACGTGTACTTTGCCATGGGAATTACGAAAGAAGGAGCTTAAAGCTTGCGGAGAAAATGCCAAATGCTGAGTTGTATTGAAAGAAGCTACAGTTATTTACAGCTTTTACACTGGTTGCAGCAAGAATTGCCCGAACTAAACGTGAAAGTTGTAAAGACTAGAGTGTCACACACTTGTTCACCTCCGAACACGGGAGCAAGCTTTCAACTGCAGTACTCGTCGGGTCCCCCCCAGCGATGAATACGTGAAATTTTTTTTCAACTTCAATTCGTTGAGAATGACCGCAAGCAGCCGCTACTAAGCAAGTTAGCGTTTACTAACACTGCATATAAGTGTTGTTTGAGGCATTTATTACAACAATAAAGCTTCTCATGTGTAAACAGAGACAGCTCAATGGCATTCTCCTGTCGTGGTGTTACTTCTTCAGTATAATTTATTGTCCTTTTCATCGAAGAATTCACTAGGTTTGAGAATTTGGTCTATTTCCGCTTACGTGTTTTGTCCCGAATCTAGTCACAAACGTGTCATTTTTCATCCAGTTTTTTACACTACTAGTTGTCAACGATGGTCTCCATGTGCTCCACTATATTGCAGAGGTCCGGATAGTGTCCTTGAGAAAATAATACTGGGGAGAACCTAACATTTACTCACTCTTCCATTAAGGTTTTTTTTTTCTTTCGAACCAAAAATACGTCCACGCTTGTTTACTTGTCGGGCTTCTCCGGCTCCTTTGACTGTATTTTCACGGTTTCTTTAAAGACCCTTTTGTGTAGAAGTTTTATCCTGTTCTGTGGCTGTCCGCCATCCAAATAGAAGAATTGACACGAAATTTAAAAAAGTGTGGGAAACCCTCGTCTTCACCGATCGACTGGCCGCCGCGGGTTTTAACCAGTCCTACTCTCATGTTTTCAAATTCCGAACAGAAACGTTTCACGTCGGTGGCTTTAAACTATATTTCTCGTTGATTTTAAAAGGATCGCATTAAGTAGAGTTTACTTCCATTTGTTTCTGGTAGTAAATGTTCTTAGCTGAAGCGATAATTAACCATATCAAAGTCCCATTGTCCACTTTGTCCGCCATTTTTTTTTGGATGAAAGCGAGTCTATCCCGAAGTCTTTCTACTTCACCGTACAGCACTGTGTGTAACCGGAAACTGTTTTCGCATGGTCCGCATAGTTCTAAAAATACTTTTTCGAAATTATATTATCCCAAAGCCCTGACGGAGAGGTCCCTCTCTGTCCTTTATGGCTCTGGTGCACTTTTCAATTAGTAACTGTTTATCATGATATGAAAATTTGCCTCTTGAATAAACAAAATCATTCTTCTTCCAGTTTTTAAGTTAATAAGATTATTTCATTTTCTCCGCGCAGGAAAAAAAGCGAGCATAACTTCTTTTGTAAGTTTTTGAGAAAACAGGTATCATGTTACAAACATTGCGAGGAAAACAAAGTTTCAAGTTACAAATGTTGGCGTTGAAAAATAAATTCTCACGTTTGCTAGTTCAACGTATTGATGAATTTAAAATGATGAAATTCGACTTAAAACACCACGGTAAAATTTACGACAATACGTAATTGTTAAGTTATTTTTATACATAAGTTTCCATATAAACGGGGCGCTCTGATTGGCTAAAACAGCGTGCTTTATCAGAGATTAGAGAACGGGTTGATGACATCAAGCTGGCTTTCAAATTTTTGCTTCGGAATTTCGATAAATTTGACCCAAATTAAACATCCCCTGTGCGACTGAGACAAAGTCAATATAAACGAGCTATTTGTCAGAAGTAAATATGGCTCATGGAGACCATCGTTGACAACAGTAGTGTAAAAACTGTATGAAAATAACACGTTTTGCTAGATTCCGACAAAACACGTAGCGAAATAAACAAATTCTCAACCTAGCGAATTCTTCGATGAAAGACATAAATATATTACGAAGGCAGAAATTAACTGAAGAAGTAAAACAACGACAGAGAATACCATTGAGCTGTCTCTGTTTACGATGAGAAGCTTTATTTTTGTAAAAATGCTCAAACAACACTTACATGCAGTGTAGTAACGCTCGCTTGCTTAGTAGCGGCTGCCGGTCATCTCAACGAATTGAAGCTGAAACAATTCCGTATCATCGCTGCACCCGACGAGTAATCAGTTGAAAGCTTGCTCCCTGTGCTCGGAGTTGAACAAGTGTGAGCAGTCTAGTCTTTCCAACTTTGACGTTAGTTCGGGCAATCTTGCTGCAAGCAGGTAAAAGCTGTAAATAACTGTAGCTTCTTTCAAATACAACTCGGCATTTGGCATTTTCATCCGCAAGCTTTGAGCTCCTTCTTTCGTAATTTCCATTGGAAAAGGACACGTTTTCGTGAGTCACAATGCGGCCGGATTCCTTGGACTAGCAACCTGTACCTGCCTTTACGTCCTGATTAAACGGGTAAACTATTAACTGAAAGCGAACTTTGAAGGCGTCGTTCTTCTCTCGAAAGCAACGCGAAAGTGAAAGCTTAGCCGAAGTCCAGTTTGTGATTGACAGCTGTCGTCTCGTTAGCCAATCAAATCATTTGAACAATTCTAACAACGATTGTGATTGGCTTATTTTTAGCATGCTTTATCAGAGATTAAGTAGGACAGCTGACGCCAACTTTTACTCCTTTGGAAAATTAAATGTAGTTGTTGTTGAAAAATTCAGCGAATTCGTAGGGAATTATTGAATTATTTATTACAAACAAATAAAGGAGCCTCAACTGTGCTCTGTTCAGTTGTAAAGCACTTAGGGAAGCGTAGAGCACTCAAGAAAAGGGGAAAACGGTCGACCGCGTCTCGTGTTTTCCCCTACACTTCTTTCGTGCTCTAAACGCTTCCTGCGTGCTTTACAACAGAACAGAGCACAGCCGAGGCTTCTTTATTTGTTAATTTGGGGCCTTGAGCTAACAAGTTACATACAGCCAGCAGATGACTCAAAGGTACTGACTGTCCCACATAACAGTCTGCACTATCTGAGATTCTCACTAGTTTCAAGTATGCACAAGCACATATGATTTAGAAACGTAAGTAAACTGAGCGAAAAATACTGCGTTCTTTAATTCTTGTTCGAAAAGTTGTGTGAGTATAAGCAAAGAACCAAGTGTCTTGCCCTTATTTTGAGCAAACTTGGCGCAAACAAAACGTTGTTTTGGTTGTGGGATCCTCGAGCATGCGCTCAGCAGCATTTTTCGTTGTAATAGCACAGTTATCATTTATAAGCAAAGAGCGGGGCGTCTTTGAGACCATACGGTCGAGCAGCTTACCTCCTTCATCATTAGATCCACTATTTTGTCTTGGATGACACTGAAAAAATCAATGATGGATCTTTTTTGACATACTTGTATCACGGAAAGATCGATATGTTCGAATCTATTTCATAGTCAGAGTTAGCGTGACTAGAATTCCTTGGCAACATCGCCTTTTTGGAATAATTGTTACACGCTGGCCAAACAGCACTGCATTGTTTAGTGCAAAACAGTACAATGCAAAACTAAGTTAGAACACGGTAAGCTTTTGTTTTACTTTTGAGAATTATTCAAAGTGGTGTTTTCATCACGAAATCTTGGTTGCGTACAAGTAAAATGTTAAAAGTAGAAACATTTGCTTAAAAAGTTCAAATTTTTTGGTCACTCTAAGTACCCACGTGAGTATATGCGTAGAGTACGCTACGCGCCTCATGTGACAGATTTTAATCTGTTCTCGCGTGCAATCCAAGAAGATACCAATCGGTTTGAACTTATAGAACGGTTTAGTAAGGTAAGAAATTTACTCTAAAGGAATTTTAGCCTTCATTTAGTTTAAACTTTTGAGATTTTTCGTTCTCAAACATTTCTGGGCTGGGAAGCAACACTGGTTACTTAGCCTAGCAGGCAGCAGTTACTCTTTGCGCTAGCGAGCAGCAGTGACCCCTTCGACTTGCAAGAAGCAGTGGTCTTCTGGGCTAAAAGAAAAAAATATTTACTGGCCTGTCGGACAGCAAAGACTTCCAGTCCATAGTAGTGAGCAGCATAGCTTCCTGGGCTAGCGAGCAGCAGTGAAATCTTGCGCTAACAAGCAGCAGTTTACTGTTTGGGCTAGCTACAATGAGCGACAAAAGTGTTGATACACTTGGCACTAAAATTCGATTTTTCTGCGTCTTGGAAACATTCCCCCCCTTTCCCCCACAACAATGTTGATTTTTCTATTTCTTCGATTGCACAGACCACAACGCCTACACAACATTGAATTGGGGGGCCGGGGGTATCAGAGATTTAACGCTAGATGCAAATAAAATAGAACAAATGTTTAAGAATCGAAAATCGTCTTTTCCTAAAAGTGTCTCAACTACTTTTGTCGCCCATTGTCTGGAGGCTATTTTATGCAAATTGTAGCGATTTCCTTTATATATCTAAGCTATAGCAACTTTATTTTTACAAAAGCGACCAAATGCGTGGTTCAGAGTGATTCCTGACTAAAGAAAAGGTGGGAAGTGTTTTCTTCTCACCGAAACTCCGATACAAAGACGAAACCTGGTGTATCTCGTTAATAAATGGATCCATATTTAGCCCTCAGGGTGGTGTTTATCGCCACTTTTTCTCTTTTAAAGTGTTCAAAGAGTGTCTACCTCACAATGACTTTTTTTCCTGGCGAGCAGCAGCTGCTCCCTGGACAAGCGAGAAGCAATGGCTTCCTTTGCTACCAAGCACCCGTTACGCCATGGGCTAGAAAACAGCGATTACTTTACGGGCCAGCGGGCAGCAGTTACTCCCTGGTCTGGCCAGCAAAAATGACTTCCCGTGCGAGTGAGCAGCAGAAACTACATAGGCTAGCGCGTAGCAATGAAGTGCTAGGCTTGCGAGCAGCAATGAGGTCCTGGGCTAGCATTAAAACAAGCAACAGTTACTCCTTTGGGCTAGCAAGAAGCAATGAATAGCAGTATTAAATGTCCTAGGCTACCGAACAGCAGCTACTCTCTGGTTTAGTAAGCAGCATGCACTATTTAAGCTAGTGAGAAGAAATAACTCCCTGGGTTAGCGGGCATCAGTTGCTCCCCAGGGTAGCGAGCAGCAATTCACTACAGAATAGCGAACAGAAATGACTCTCTGGCATAGGGGACAACATTGACTACCTGGGCTAGCGAGCAGCAATGACTCCTCGGGCTAGCAGACAGCACTGACTTACTAGGCTTGTGAGTAGCAATGATTCCCTGGACTAGCGAGAAGCAGTGACTTTTTGGGTTAGCGAGCAGCCGTGACTTCCTAAGGTAGCGAGCAGCAGTTGCTCCGTAAACTAGGAGCAGGAATGATTCCCTGTCTGAGCTAGCAGGCAGCAATGATTTCTTGAGCTACAAGCAGCAATAGGCAATGAGGAGAGGCACTGGGGAGCAATGGCGGAGTAAGACGTGTCCTTGAACCGTCCGCCACTTTATCGATTTTTTTCGTGGGTGGTTAATGGAAAGCTTATTGAAAAAGATCTTAGAAAAGAAAAGAAGCGAGCGCTCCTCTTCAGGTGAGTCGAGCACTTCACCGGATGCAAAGAAAGCTAAGAGCGGTGACGTTAACTTCCCTGAAGTAGAAGAACACGAGGCCGACGACGAAATCTTTACAGCTTTGAACATGGCAGAAGGCCTTCACAAAACACTGGAAGAGATAAATCGAAAGTTAGAAAAGCTGGATACTATTCAAATAACAGTGAACGATGTCCAAGCGTCTCTTCAGAAACTGGAAGGAAGAATACAGAAGCTGGAATGTTCTCAAACAACTGCCAACCGCGACATTGAGAACCTGACAGAAAGCTTCAAAGCGGCCGAAAAGCAACAACAAAAATCGGCGGCGAGCTTAGAAGATCATCGGGAGAAAACTAGCTTTGCTTTAACCGATTTGCAGAGGGCAAATGATGATTTACAAGCCAAGCTTAAAGAGATAGAAGACAAAAATCTCTATTTAGAAGCATACTCGAGACGGGAAAACATAATATTTGAAAATATTCTACAAGCCACAGACAAAGAGGACACTGAATCAGTTCTTCGCACCTTCCTCGAAATGGAATTGGGCTACAAAGATGCAAATACCGTTGAAATCCAGAGAGTTCATCGCTTAGGAAAGAAGAGAGACGGAGAGAAGCCCCGTTCAATTATTGCGAGGTTCCTTCGATACAAGAACTGTGAAGAAATATTATCTATGGGCTCCCGTCTGCGTGGAAGCACCTTCAGGATGTTTCAAGATTTACCCTACGAAATAGTCGCAAGAAGAAGAAAACAGATGAACACATTTAGAGAAGCTAGAAAAAACATATCCCAGCATTTTTTAGCAGAGCACAACCTGATAAGCTTTTATAAAAGGTAAACTTTGGCCAGTTGGTAAGCCTCTCGTGATACCAGAATAGGTGAGACTTTTTTTTTCTCGATAATATTGCTCATTAGTTAACCACAACCGTGTTACTTTTTTGTCAAGAGACCGCCTTGGCCACCCGCTAATATACATTGCGAAATAATTTTTTTTGGGCGATCGGAAAGGAACTCGTACTAGACGGTGCTTTAGTATCTTTAATCCGTTTGTACGATTCTAGGCTTAAGACCTCGTTCCCCCTTGATGTCCCTTGCCGGAGAAGTTTCTTATCTATTTGTGTATATTGTTTTTATGTATGTTTTGTTTGCTTCTGTGCTTTTGTAGCTTAATTGCTTGTTTTAACAGAAAACGCCAAGCACTAATTCTTATCATGCTGTCCAGTGATTGTGGAGCTTTGTCACCGGGTCATACAGGTATGTGTCTACAAAGCTTCCCAGGAGAATATCTATGGCTCTGACAATAGCGTCACTAAATGTCAGGGGATTAAGAGACAACACAAAACGTAGAGAGATGTTTAATTGGCTCCGCACAAAACGTTTTTCAATGTATATGCTACAAGAGGTCCACTGCACTGAAAACACTAATCACGTATGGTCTGCAGAATGGGGCTACCAGGCTATATTTAGTAACTACAAGAGCAATAAAGCAGGGGTATGCATACTTTTCAATAACAACTTTGATTTTCAAATTGAAAAGGTTTTCGTTGACCCCCAGGGGCGCTTCATTATTTGCGACATCAAAACCAACGAAAACTGTTTAACCTTGGCTAACATATACGCTCCTAATGAAGACAATCCAGTTTTCTTCCTTGACTTTTTTGATCACCTTACAGACTTTAAAGGTGATGACATTATCATGGGAGGAGATTACAATCTTGTACTCGATCTGGATAAGGATAAGAGAGGCGGCCTTGCCAAAACTCACCAAAATAGTGTTAAAATTATTCACGAATTTTCTGAGAAATTAGATTTGGTTGATGTCTGGAGGATTTTACATCCTGATGCTAGTGGTTTCACTTGGAGACAGCACCGTCCAAGAATACAATGTAGACTCGATTTCTTTTTAGTAAGCCAAAGCACGGTTAATATTACGACTCTCACCGATATTGTCCCGGGCTATAAAACGGATCATTCAATGATTACGCTACGCTTATCACTGCACTCAAATCCACGCGGACCAGGTTTCTGGAAATTAAATACATCCTTTTTAACTGAATTGGAGTATATAAACCAAATTAAAACAACGATTCAGGAAACTTATGACGAGTATAAAAACGATGAATCGGTCAACCCCTCTCTCCTTTGGGAAATGATAAAGCTAAAAGTGCGCGAAAAATCGCTCCGCTACTCTAAGAATAAAACGAAACAGGCCAAACAAAGCGAAATATATTTGGAACAAACAATTGCCAGACTACAAAAGGAACTGGACAACAAAACTACCGGAGACACGCTCTTTTCACACCTGGAGGAGCAATTGAACGATAGTAGACGTGAACTTGAGAAGATTATTGAATTTCGCACTAAGGGTGCAGTTTTGAGATCTAAGACTAGATGGTATAATGAAGGTGAAAAAAACACCAAATACTTTCTAAACCTGGAAAAACGTCATTTTAAGCAAGGGACAATTAGTCAAATTAAAACAAATGACCATGAGTTTGTCACCTCGGATAAAAAAATCTTAACTGAATGCGTGTCTTTCTACAAAGACCTCTATTCATCCAAAGGCATGACGTACGAGCAAAATGATGACACCTTTTTTCCCGAGCGTGAAGATGAAAACACTATCCAGGAACAAGAGCTAATTGTATGTGAAGGAGCGCTTACCGAAAAAGAATGCCTAGAGGCACTCAAAGATATGGGAACAGAAAAGACCCCTGGGACTGACGGTTTGCCAGCTGAATTTTATAAAGTGTTTTGGAAGGATATATCTGCTATTCTTATTAGAGCACTGAATTACGCTTATGAAACTGAACAACTCTCAGTAACTCAGAGAAGAGGAATTATCAAACTCATTCCTAAGAAAGACGCAGAACCATTCTATATCAAAAACTGGAGACCTCTAACCCTTCTTAATTGCGATTACAAAATAGCGGCAAAGTCAATTGCCAATCGCTTGAAACCTTCACTTCCCAATCTCATCAATTATGACCAGACAGGTTTCATAAAGGGTAGATTTATTGGAGAAAACATTCGCCTTATTGATAGTGTCATTTGCTACGCCAAAGATAAAAATATTCCAGGATTACTCTTGTTTTTGGATTTTGAAAAAGCTTTTGACACGATAGAATGGTCTTTTATAAGAAAAACTTTTCAACATTTTGGTTTTGGTAGTAGCATGTTAAAGTGGCTTAATCTTTTTTATTGCCGCCCAGAAAGCTGTGTTTTGAACAACGGTTGGGCGAGCGATTTCTTTGAAATTCAAAGAGGTGTAAGACAAGGTTGTCCTCTCTCACCTTATCTGTTTGTTTTGTCAGTTGAAATGCTAGCCAAGGCAATTCGGGAAAACACAAGTATTAAAGGAATCTTTGTAAACAATAGAGAAATTAAATTAAGTCAGTATGCAGACGATACAACACTCATACTTGACGGTACAAAGGAATCTTTGATTGCCTCTCTAAAAATGCTAGATGATTTTTATGAGGTGTCTGGTTTAAAACTTAATGATAAAAAAACAGAAGCCTTTTGGATTGGAGTAAAAAGTGGGAACGATGGAATATCAATTCCTGGAAGAAATTTAAGTTGGCCTAAATACAAAGTTAAAGCACTAGGCGTCTGGTTCTCCATTGACCCAGAAGCAACAGCAACCTTAAATTATAACGAAAAACTGGATAAGGTTAGAAATGTTTTAAGCTGCTGGAAATACCGCAGACTTACCCTAATTGGAAAAATTACAGTCCTAAAGAGCCTAGTAGCTTCCCAACTTGTATATGTGCTCTCTCCTTTACAAACAAATGAGAAAGTCATCAAAGAAGTAAATAAGCTGTTTTATTCATTCCTCTGGAATGGAAAAGGAGATAAAATTAAGCGAGATATAATTATTAACGATTACCCAAATGGGGGTCTCAAAATGATAGATATACAGGTTTTCAGCAAGTCCCTAAAATGTACATGGATTAAAAAATATTTAGATGAAGAAAATCAGGGGAAATGGAAATATTTTTTTGATCTTGAGCTACAGAGACATGGAGGTTCAATAGCACTCACTAGTAACTTAAACAAGAAAGACACCATAGAAAACCTCAGGATTAAAAACTGCTTTATAAAGGAGACTCTGTTAATCTGGGCAGAAGTTAATTTTGATGAACATATAATGTCCGAGAAACAATTTGTTGAACAAAATTTATGGCACAACTCACTCATAAGAATAGATAACTGCCCTATCTTCTATCGAGAATGGTTTGACAAGGGCATCACGAAAGTGAAACATTTGAAAGATGCCTCTAACAATTTTTTATCATTCGCTGGAATGCAGCACAAATACAGCCTTAATATTTGCCCTCTAAAGTATTATGGCCTTCTGTCTACTCTTAAATCTCTTCGGAATACATGTAAAAACAACTATATAAACAACTGTGACTATGAAAGCTTTGCGGCCAAATTAGCAAAATGTCAAAGTGCGAACAAACTGGTTTACACTAAATTAATTTCCACAAAATGCACGCACCCAACCCACAATCAACAGAAATGGCAAAAAGACTGCCACCAGAATGCTGTTGATTCAATTGACTGGCGTGATGCCTACCAACTAGCCTCTAAATACACTAAAAGTACGAGAATTCTTGAATTCCAGTACAAAGTTTTGCATAGACGAATAGCAACAAATGACTTCCTAACAAAAATTGGAGTGAGGGACGACCCAAACTGTTCCTTTTGTAATGGGGAACAGGAGAAGCTACTTCATCTCTTTTGGTCTTGTCCTAAAGTGGCCTCTTTTTGGCATGATTTAATCGTAAGGCTAACTTTGCTCCACATTACTCCTGAACATTACACAATAGACCCACTCGTCGCTCTCGGTTTAAAGCCAGATTCTTCTAAGAATCATCCGCAAATTAATTTTTCCTGCCTTCTAGCCAGGTATTATATCTGGATGAGTAAAAGAAAAGAAACTGCACCAAAGATAGAAGGCTTCCTACAATACTTGAAATCAATTTACAATACAGAGGCCAACGCAGAAAGCGCTCTCCCCAAAAAGTGGGAACTTTTAAACACATTATTTTAGTAAGCCTCGTCTTTCAGTCATTAGTGTATCTTGATCCACTGTACATTTTGCCTGTTTTTTTTTTGGCCTTCGGTACATCTGCTCCGCAATCACTGCCTTGCATTGTTTTAAGTGTTGCGTTAGCGTATCCTTGTATTTATATAAGTTTAGCATGGTAAATAGCACAAGTATTGTATTGTTTCGTACTGTATTGTATTGTAAGTAGAGTAAGTATTAAGCGTCGTATTGTAAGTAGAGTAGGTATTAAGTGTCGTATTGTAAGTAGTGTAAGTATTGAGCGTCGTATTGTAAGTAGAGTAAGTATTAAGTGTTGTATTGTAAGTAGAGTAAGAACAATGTAAGTAATTAGCATGTGTTTCTTTGAATAAAAAAAAAAAAAAAAAAAAAACAAAAAAAAAAAAAAAAAAGCAATAGGCAATGACTCCCTGGGATAGCTAGCAGCAATGACTTCCTGGGTTAGCGGGCAGCAAAAATTCATTGGGGAAGCGAGCAGCAATGACTCCATGCACTAGTAAGCAGCAGTGACTAACCTCTCTAGTAAGAAGCATTGACTAACTGGGCAAGAGAGCAGAAACGGCATTCAGGGCTAGTAAGCAGCAATGACTCCAAGGACTAGCCTGAGCAATGAACAAGGCCTCCCCGGACTAGCGGGCAGCAGTGAATACCTGTGCTAGCGGGCAGCAATGTCCCCTTGGGTTAGCGAATGGGAATGACTCCCCGGGCTAGCGGGGAGAAGTGACACTCCGGGCTAACGAACAGCAGTGACTCACTGTGCTAACGAGGAGCAATAACTCCTTGGGCTAGAGAGCAGCAACGACTTTCTGCGCAGGCTAGCAGCAATGACTTTATGGACTAGCAAGCACGAGTTAATTTCTGGGAAAGCTAGCAGCAATGACTCCCTAGACTAGCGAGCAGCATTGACGTAGAAGGTTTGCGAGCAGACGTGACTCCCAGAGCTAGCAAGCAGCAATGACTCTCCGTGCCAGCGAGCAGCAATGACTCCCTGGGTTACCGAACGGCAATGATTTTCCATAGAAGCAGGAACCTTAAGAAGAAATGATTATGATTTACTTCTTTTTCATCTATTAAAAATGAGAGAGAAAGTTGAAAGAGTGACTGTAATCGTGTTATATAGTGCAGGTTGAGAACAATGTTTACTAAAAAGCAGGAATGATTCTTTTTAAGGGCCCAAAGACAAGATTGCTGACAAATGATTTTAGTGATCTCTAGCTGAAGCCGCTTCGAAAACAACTGTCATTTGTAAACAAGATTAAAGAATCGCTGATACACAAAACACTTGATCTAAAACCCGTTATTCAAACCCACTTTCGAAAAAATCTGCTGCATTATTGCTGCCGCAGCGAGTGAGCCTGAAGCGAACGAGCGAGGCAGCTCTCTTATCAGCAGAAGATTACATTATAGGGGCTTGCAATCACTTTTTCTTACTAAACGTAAGGAATTGTGGTTATGCGCGAATGGACGATTTGGGATGCGCAGTGGTATGCTGCAAGGAATTGTGGTTATGGCCCAATCGATGATTTAGGATGCGCAGTGAACCATGTGCTTTCCTGTCGCTGTTGGGGAAGGAAGAAGAAGGTGAGTTATCCTGTGTGTAACTTGCTCTTTTTTTGCGCTTTCTGCTTTTATTCTTCAGATCCTTATTAACTTGACTTATGTACAATTTGCCTTTCCTCTATTTCAGGGTCAAATTGCTGCTTGCGCGCTTCACCGAGGTGAGTTCTTCGGTGCCTTCTTCGGCGTGAAAATTCCTCTTTTCTTTCACGTGTTGCTGTCTTTTACGCTTCTGTTACGGAAATACCGTTTCGAAATAAACAAGTATGTCTTATTCTAATTTATATTCATTTATATTCAGTTGCTATTAAGGTAATTCCTTAGTATTGCATTGCGCATCCCTACTGCGCACGATTTTCGCGTCATCAGCGCGTGCACATGAGCGCGTGCACTTGCAAAACGTAAGAGATTTCCCTCAAACTAAGCTCGATAACGGAATAAATTCTCCTTTTCTCTTAAACGAGCACGGTGACCCCCGATTTTTATTTCAGGTATTTGCTAAGAATAGTCTAATGAAGAACATATTTGAAGAGGAAAAAAAGTTTGATAGTAGAACGTGATTTTTTTTTTGAAAATAGTTCCCAACTGGGTGTATTTTGGCCAAGGCCAGGACTTCAGGTTAATCACGGAACTGTCCGAAAAAGTGCAATATCCCCGCAACTAGGCAATCAAAAAGGGCTTAAATGAAGCAATACTGCTTATGTCAATAAATGAAGCTTTACTTTCAAGACAAAATTTTGTGCTTTTCAAGTAACCAAGATTTAATTCTGTATGAAGGTGATTCGAACTTTTAACGCGCAACCAGGAAAAATACCCCATTTTAAGAGCCTGCTGACGCGTAAACAAGCACGGTGACCCCATTTTTTTATTGCATTTTTATTATGTTTATATCATGAATGTTCATTACGCCAAGTTTCAAAAAAAGTTTGATAGTAGAACAATTTCAAGGGAATTACCTTAACAGGGATACGAACTTTGAAAAGCTGTTTGGCTGAACGTAATATTACATTAGTAAAACAAAAGGACTAATCGTTCATCATGAACATTAAGCTCGAAATAAGTAGTTTTTAGTAGCCTTTACAGCGTATTAATATTTTTATCGTTGCCGTGAGAATGTATAGAGTTTTGTGTTAAAAAATTAAACTGTTTAGCAGGGTACATGATGTCACTGCAACGCCGGTCAAATTCATGATAGTTTATACTGATTTCAGGGACTTGTCAGAAATTAGCTTGGGGGGGGGGGGGGGGTGGAGA
>JAHPZR010011045.1:30000-31888 GCA_019787425.1 Platygyra sinensis | reverse complement strand
GGGACTAGAATAAGAAAAAAGGAATTATATTATTATACTTGGCTCCAGTATTGCCCATGAGCCAGGTTTTCAACAGCTTAAAAGGTATTATGTCTACACTATCAGCCTTGTTCAGTAAAGCAGAAGTGTCATTTCTTGGATGATTCTTTGAAGTTCTAACAGACTGTGCAAAAAAAAAAAAAAAAAAATGCACCACTGGTGTTTCAATAACTGGATTTTATCCACAACTTAGAGGTCTGAAAGTCGCTTAAGGCTTATATGGATATAGGAAGTTCCTGAAAGAAAGCTTAAGCAAAGTTCTTCATTCTTCGTTATTACCTTGGCAATTCTTTCCAAAGTAACCGTCCGGACAATCGCAGTGGTACACCGACATTTCCATTTCATCATTTCTACATGTTGCTCCATTAAAACAAGGTTTGGCATCGCAGGGAAATATCTGATCTGAGAATTAAGTTTAGAGATACCAATCAATTGTTTGTTATGATTATATCACAGTTCACCTATGATTATCTCATTTTGAATATTACTAATTGCTTACTATGCTATTTAACAATTATTCCATGAGCGCGCGTTGGATATGAGATGATAGATAGCCAACGAGGCGCGTAGCGCCGAGTTGGCTATAATCATCTCATATCCAACAAGCGCGAGTGGAATAATTGTTTTATTGAAACGCCCCCAAAATATAGAAAACTAGACTATAATAAAAACAAAAAGGCCCAAAAAATCACGCATACGCTCGCCATTTTTTGTAGATCATGGTATAATGGCTCATATACCATAATGGCTAAGCCAATGAAAACTCTCGAATTGCATTATCCAATGATCCAGTTTTTAATAATTCCTGTTATTCCAGTTCAGTGCGTAGATATTAGAACTGGCAAAGCTGAGTTCTGATGACACGAATTGAGCGAGTCGAAGTAACTTAGACTAGAGGGCCACTGGTTTGTCAGTTTTTAACTGTTATGTGTCACCCTCTTTAAATAAAGTTGCTACTACTATTATTACTACTACTACTACTACTACTACTACTACTACTACTACTACTACTACTACTACTACTACTACTACTACTACTACTACTACTACTACTACTACTACTACTACTACTACTACTACTCCTACTACTACTCCTAGCGCTCATTCTAATTGCTCATCTCCCTTGTCATTCAGGAGTATCTAAGTCCCCTGAAGGTAACGCTTGTTAATCGCAGATTACCTGCGATATACATTTCTCTGTTATTCGATTTTCAGAGGGAATAATTTTCAAGAAGAAAATACAAAGACACTCGTGCAACTTTTTTCTTTGAGGTCAGTAGTTCTTTCATGCCGTATCTGGAACCTGTTGCTGAAGGAGTGTTCAGTACCTTGTCAGTTATGTACCAGGTTTAATATTTTACCTACCTTGGCAGTTGGCTCCTTTAAACCAATCTCCACAGCGACACTGGTATAACTCAGGAGTTTTTGGGTCACTTTCACAGTATCCACCGTTAAGACAAGGATCACTATCACAAGCAGTCAGTTGCACTGAAATAGAAACTTAACGATATAGCAGTCATTCTGCCCCCTACAGCTCTTTCAGATTAATTAGTCTTTAAGGCAGGTGGGTCAGGGTCATGCAGCTACCGTCCCTGGATGAGAGGGATATTAGTCCAAGGCTTGCTAGAAGGTGTACATACATTCATAAGACAAATAATTTTGAAACCGTAAAGTCTTTGTAATTGAGAAAGCACAAACCAGAACTTTCAACTGACAGGCTCATCATCCTTAGAGTGGGTTTCATTTGCGGATTCTCACCGGTCCGCTATAAAACATAACGCGAGGCACTGGGAAAGGAGTAGTGAAAGCAGAAGTAGTGAAAGGTCTCTCGTGCTCAAAACACAATACA